>MU703512.1:24746-40973 GCA_026770625.1 Nicotiana glauca
AAAAACCCTCTGGTGCTCTGTAAAAATTCAGGGCATTTGATATGATAGTTGTGAGATTTTGTTTTTGTGAATATCTAATGGAAGATTAGGTTGTTACTGTGATTTGTTGCGAAGATGACGGGAGGTTCTGGTGATAAAAATGGTTATTGAGATATTTAACAATTAAGCATAATTAATTAGAGAAAAAAATATAAGTAATAAATAAACCCTAAAAACAAACCTGAATGCTCAGACGGGTGAGTTACGTATTGTATATTGGGTCGGCTAAGTTTTACATGGATGCTCCAGTTGGCTTAAATGGCCTCCACGTGGCTCTTCCGTTAACTTGAGGGTATATTTGATCAATAGTAATACGGTATGGATATTTTTGATCGAATAGTATAACGGAGGGTAATTTTAAATAATTTTTGATAGTAAAAGGATATTTTTGACCCTTATCAGTTTAATTAAAGAGTGATGTTAGTGTTGGAGCCAATATTATAGTACAGTTTGTGTATCACAAGTGCTGTATGAAGTAAAGTTACAAAGCTCCATACACAAATTATTCCAACATTGCCAACTTTACTTTCACATTATATACCGAACTAGCCCTACTTGTTAATCGGTCACTGCAGTTCAATAAAATAGTTATATAAACCTTTTTCATAAGCCTGTTCTGTTCTTCTCCTCCCCAGGGGCGGATGTATAGGTAAGATGACGGGCACGTGAACCCATGATCACTCGAAAAAATTAAATATTTTATGTATATATTTTTTAAAATTGGTATAATATTAATTGTTGTTGTCCATACTCGCTCCAAAATGGTTGAATGGCGCACTTGGTTGAAGGTTGTGTTATTTATCTAGAGGAATAAGGATCAATTCCACTTAATACATTTCTTCTTCTTTTTTAGTTATGCACCCATGTACCAAAATCCTAAATCCGCCTCTGCCCCCACACACACAGAGTTCACCACTAGCTAGGCTGAAATAGACAATACATGAATTTTAATTTGATAAAGAGCAAACTATCTTTTTTAGCAGGAAACTATATTTTAAACCCAAAAGTAAATCAAGAAGGCCTAGACCAATCTTCACAAGCCAATAATACTTCTTCATTTACTAATCACTACACAAAGAAGTAGCTTTTTTTCTTGATAATACGAACTTATTACTCAATTCAAATTAAGCATCCCACACTCAAATGATACATATATAAGCCAGGATTAATCAACTCAAACAGTTTAGAATTACAGGTGAGAATAAGGGAGTGATTTTCTACTTTTGTACATGGAAATTGACATATCACCTAAAGGTACATATAAAGGTAGATTCGATTCTCGTGAATATTTTACGTGCATGCGTATATAACTATAATATATACCAACTTGATGAACTTGAGAAATTCAAGGATATATGAAGATTGATAATAAAACTAAAATATGGACCCCATACATGTGGCAATCTAATTATAAAGGGAGTCTTGCGGTTTCAAGTGACAACTAATTGAGTCAATAATTCCTTCTCTGTTTCGTTATAACAAGCATTAATTTGCACGGAATAAAGACTCATTAACATTTTAAGAAAGTCCCTTCTTAAAAAGTAGTTTATAAAGATTCAATCATTGTTGCCTTGGGTTCCAAAGGCAGACTAATACACAAATTCGAAGCACTTTTCAGCCACATGCAGCCAAGCTCGCATTGATGCCCATGAACTTTATCTGTTGTCCCTTCGCCTTTTTTTTCCTTTGAATATTTTGAAAAATAGTCATCTTGATATAAATTTATGAATAGAATGTACAAGTATTTATATTTCACGGTGTTAAGAATATTAATTTCAAATATCATTTTTAATGGTTTTGTATTATTTAAACGAAAAGAATTGTTTTTATGACTTTGGAATATATTCGAAAGCTAGCGATATAGGGGAAAAGAGTTTTCATCAAGATCAACATGATAATTCTTACTTTGCGGTCTAAATAGTAGAATGACTAAATAAAATACGGTCGACGGAATAGCTAGAACGACATTTTCGTTTGCACCGATTCATACGTTGTTACATTGGTGAGTGCAACCTATTAAGTACTAGTACTATGATAGAAGGGGAATAAAACCGCTATAAAAAGGACTAAACTATACATTAACAGTAAACAGTGAAACGTTTTTTGACGCTATCAATGTAGTTAGCATGTAATAGCGAAGTTAGTTGTCATATTTACAACGTTATCAGTTAATTTATCATACAATTTACATAAAATAAAATGACCCTATAATAAGTGACATGATACAGTAAATTTTCACATTGATAATGCATGTAACTAGGCAAAAAGGCCAAAAGGAACCCGTTGATTGCATTTTTACGTAAGATGCTTCAAAAGTAAGAGATTCAATCAAACATTTACTCAAAGTTGCTTTCAAAGTTTCCAATAATAACTCACTTATTCCAACCAACTATATCGCTGACAAAAAAGGTACCCTCCTTATATTACAGAGGCCACCATCTCGAATGGATCCCTTCTCCTTTTTGTATATATATCTACCCAATTGTCATCCATTACTCCATTTCTGAAAACACCATGGCCTCAAAAGTTTGGCTTTTTCCTCCACTGATGATCCTAACATTAACTTTCAGTTATTCTTTTGGAAAGGCTCAGTCTGAAGTAAAAAGTTCGAATGAAGGCATTCTGTATGCTTCTCCACCACCACCAAATGAATGCCCCTATTCTTGCCTTCCTCCACCCACCCCTACCGACTGCCCACCGCCGCCACCTTCACTGCAGCTACCAACTCCCCCTGCTGCATCACCGCCGCCACCTTCAGGGCCAGTCTACTACCCTCCACCGTCAGGGTATTATTTGCCGCCGGGTGGATACTTTTTCCCTCCACCAGTGTATGAGTATGGCCCTCCACCTCCTAATCCAATTTTGCCTTACTTGCCATTCTACTACAAGAATCCACCACCACCATCCGATTACTCATCGGCTGCCAGTCATTATGGGACAATCAAAAGGAAGAACAGCCAGTTATTGATACTAGTTACACTTTTCCTTAGTGGGTTTCAGTAATGCACCAAATGAAGGTACGATTTTGTATCAGCACACCAATTTTCTTTTAGCATTTGGCTTTCGTTAGGAGGTTCATCTGTAGTGCAATGACTTTTTTCCAGACACTATTTTTTACCTGTATCTTCTCCGAGGGCAACAGTACAAGTGATAAGTACTCACATCCTCAATTTCAATAATTGTCTATTATTGAGAGTAGTAAACTGAAAGAAAGAACATCACATTTCTTCCAACTGTTTTCTTCCCATACAATTTTTGTTTTCACCTCTAAACAAGTTCAAGGGTTTTCTACAAGAAGTTAATACGTTAGTCATAACCGGCCAAAATTCTGGAGATGTCAGAAAGAAGGAATACAGTTCTAAAATATTATAGCACTATCAGCTAAATTGACACAATGATTTCAAAAGGAAAAAATGGAATTAGCCTAGAGGGCAGAAAGAGGGATCACCAAGAATCTGGTGGCAAAAAGTCCCCTCCTAGTTCATGGTTTACATACTCTGATTCACAAAGACATATATAGCGCTAGCACTTATAACTTGTCTAAAATTCTACCACTTATTAACTTCATCCGATAAATGGTCATTTACAACAAATAGTATATAAATCCAGATACCTGCTTTATATGATTTTGCATATATTGATGTATGGTGACTTTCAACTCCAATAAGTTAGGTTAACTACCAACGCAGCCGGTGAACTTTCTACATGTTCCCCAATTTTGCACTCCCCACAGAAAAACCTAATCAGCCGGGTAAGTTCACAAAACACCAGAGTCCAAAGCTTTGATTGTTTTGCGTCGCCACATAGCAGTTCCTGGATCAAACCTCAGCTCCCATGTTGGCCAGTAATGTAAATCCTGCTTCAAGGTAAGTACTCGAGGCTTCCCGTTCAGGTGGACTGTTCGTACCCGGACAAACTCTCCGTGCTCTATTGTCTGTGAAAGGTTAAATAGCTAGGCATAAGAACCAGGATAGTAACAAGATCTCAACCAAAAACTACAAGATCAGTAATAATTATTTTATGCTGATATTCATAACTTTCCATACACATACAATGTTTACAAATCATCTCAGAATAACAAGTCATACCTTCGCCACGTCAACAAAGGCATCCAAAGTGGGAGTTGGTTTACCATTGACTTCAACTATCCATTGAAGGGCATAAAGACCATATCGATGTACTGGACTACCATGACACCACCTGAGAGTTAATTTAGGCATTAATAATAGTGGACAAATAGCTAACTCAACAAAAGATGCCCAACTGCCCTCTCTTTCTTTTACATTAGAAGCATTACCAAATGCACGCATCATGAAATTTAGAAAGGCTCAACGAGCCCTTTGTCTGAAACAAAAATCCTTGCTACATGCTGATCAGTGATTTCTCATGCCCAACAAATAGTTTTTCAGCACATCTAATAATTTTACTAACTAGCAACAATTATTCTCTCTATCCCGTCCTTTCTCTTTTTAATAATAACTAGTAATCGTACCCGCGCGATGCGCGGGCAATATTAAAAAATATTAATAAATTATATTGTGATCAATCTTGTTTAAACAAATCAGATCGTATTGCTTTAAAAAATTTCAGTTATCATCTTATTTGTCAATGTAATAGAAGATATATATATTGTTACTCTTGAAATATATATTTTTTATTTTAAATTTTATCCTATTGTTCTCAATAATATTATCTGAAATTTAATGAATAAAGTCTCTATCAAATTAATGAGACTTATATAGACATCTAATTATTAACTAAATAATTAATTATTAACTACTTATGCCATGTGGTTTTTTCTAGGCTGCCACTTGGCTTAAGGAGAGGATTTTTTCCTCTCGTTTCAATAATATATAGATATAGATATTATCCAATATTTAGTATTATTGCATTGTTAATAGAAACTTTTATTAGCATATTACTTTATTTAAATTTTTGAATGCTACTTTCTTTTTATAAATAATAGATGATACATATTTTTATTTTTTATTTTATTCTATTATTCTCAATAATATTTTCTAAATAAATAAACTTTTTATATTTTAAAGGGAAATTTTTTTATTTTTAAATTGGCAGTTTTTTTATTTTATTTAATTTTAGTTTTTATTTTAAAATAATTTAAAAACTCCAACTTGAAACTACTCTCCAATTTGATTGGACAGTTTTTTTTTATAATTTTCGTTTTATTATTATAAAATATTTTATTTTTTATTTTATAAATATTTAAATTCAAAAACAATAACCAATAACTAATTATTACTCCCTCCGGTCCAAAATAAGTGATTTTTTGGATATTTTCATACAAATTAAGAAATTCACCTTTTAGCATTAATTAGCAATAGAATTGACCATATTAACCTTTACTATCTCACATAAACACTCCTAACACATATTCCAACACTATTTACTCCAAGGACAATAAAGGAAAAAAATAATTAATTCATTCTTGAAATCTGGAAAAATCACTTATTTTGTACCACAAGAAAAATACCAAAAAATCACTTATTTTGGACCGGAGGGAGTAACTACTTATGCCATGTGGCTTCTTTCTAGGCTGCGAGATAGCTTTTTCCTCCCTTTTAAAATATATAGACAAGGAATAATTATAATAAACTCTATAATTTCAGTAGATAAGTTATGAGGAAATTGGTTAACACAAGAACATTTCTGGTTTCTTCATTTTAACACAAATGCGTAAAAAGAAAATTATTTCCTTTTTGCTGCAATTTTCTCAAGAAACATGCTTCCAACTTTCTTAACATCTAAACGAGCCTTCCAGTCTAGCAACTACTCACCTTGCTACATATACTCCGTGTCCTTCCTCGGGAAGAAATCCAAGTGCACGTACAGCTGGATGAGGATCTTGGACAATAGAACCACACCAATTTATAGCACGAGTTGTTCCATTTCCATCCCTCACATCTGTTCCCACAAGTAGTTCAATTTCATGGCCCTGAAAATTCATCAAATAACTTAAAAGAATCTAAGAGAATGAAGAACTGGGTCAAGCAGGACAGCAAGTAAGGTTAACAGTAGTGAAGTCCTTTTGGCTAAATACATGAAAAAGTTTGGGGAAGAAAATGAAAAAGAAATGCTCCAGAGGCTCACCTGACGAAAAATTGTCAAGTTAAGCCTTCCTTCGCTGTCATCAGACCTGTCTAATGATTGACATGCATCTTCGATGTCACGAAAGCATGTAACTGGCTCTTTATTAATTGCTAAGACCATGTCCCCTTGTTCTAATAAATTTTCAGCTTTTGATCCAGCAAAGCAACCTTTAACTCGCAAAACTTGGCGTCTCATAGGGTCCTTCTTTACGAGGGCCTAGAAGATATGCCAGATGTTAAGAAAATGCTTACATAATAACACGCATATGGTGCACCCATTTCAAACATCTTCTGATGATTATCTAAGTATGTTTTATACTCACTAAACATAAAACATAGTCTTGATTATAAAATATATACCATCCAAAAAACGAAGGTTAAATGGGGCTGAAGCAGACAACAAGAGGCATACACAGGAACATAAACCGTTAAAAAAAATAACAAAAACTAGGGCAAACAATTCAAGCAATCAGAGATGCTCATGATCAATGATCATGTGCAGATCCACGGATCTCCCATCCAACCAAATTCCAAACATAGAAGGCGCACTAGATTGTGATAGATACAATATGGAACTGACTGGGTTCAACATCACTTTTTTACCTGTAAATTTTAGAAGACTAAAGTCAGGGCAGGAAGTGCACAGTTAAACATAATAGTACCTTATTTGTGTGCCACAGCTATTTTAACATATTAATGTATTTTAAACTTAATTTTTATCACAATAAGTAAATTTAAAAAAAGCTACAAGATAAAATTAGTATATTGTATTTCAAAAACATAAAATTTGGATCTTACCATTTGAGTGCACATGTTTTTTCACATTTAACTAGCATAAAAAGGGCAGCCCGGTGCACAAGGCAACTCGTGTTCACGCAGGGTCCGGGGAAGGGCCGCAACCCCAAGGGGGGTGATGTAGAAAGCCTACCCTAATGCAAGCATTAGTGGCCGCTTCCACGGGTCGAACCTGTGACCTACACGGAGACAATTTTACCGTTGTCCAAGGCTCCCCTTCCACATTTAACTGGCATATACAAACATTACTATTCCAGAACTGTCCAGGATCACAAACATGGGCCACGCCTATATATACACACAAATCTAGAATATGAAGACACCTGGCCACCATCAAATAATCCTCGCCTAGTTCTCTATGAGGGTAGCCTAAGTTGTTAGAAAAAGCTTTAAAGGATATACATTTCAAAGAAATACATCTAGTTTCTACAGGTGCATTGGCTAAGTAAATCTTTTTAAATCAGATAACTTAAAAAAGAAAAATATCACACTTGAAGTAAGATATGCCCAAAAGGAAAAGCAAGCCAAACAGATATCTTCAGAAGTAGCAGCTTACCTGGATCCAAGTATCATTGAGTCCGAAACTCCGAGCTTTGGAAAGCAAAGTTGGGTAAAGTTCAACTTCTAATATTCTTAATCGTGGCATAGGCCTTTGCAAACCATTTATAAGACGAGGAGGTCCGTCGGCACTGGAAATAATCTTGCCAAGGACTTGGCTTAAGGTATAAATTGGAATACCCCGGACAAATTGGTGATCTTCTGATGAACTACAACCATATTTGAGCTGAGAAAATGGAAGAAGTAAACCCAGTTATTTCATCAAAAAAGAAGCTATAAACTAGTTTCATCCAATTAACAAGAGAGAAGTGCCAGATGGGAGTACAAACCTGTGTTGAAAAGCTTCCCCATAAAGCTTGAACCCTGCCGCACTCATCAGTCAGCACACCAGAAAACGTACTTCCAAAATCTGAAAACGAGAATCATGATAGCATCAAAGAAATGCCTAAAACAAAATGCGAAGCTACTATAGGATTACAGAATCAGGAATACAAATGAGACAGTTTTACCCGTGTCAAGCTCAATCACTTCCATGTTTGTCGCTCTGTATCGTGGACAATCAGCAGATCCAATATTCACAGCAGCAGAAGGGTTGGTCACAATTGATTTCCTGGAAGTTGCCTGCAGACTTCTGCTCAATCCCACAAGATATACTGAATCTCCACGACGAAGAGCGGGATCTATTCGCAACAAAATAGTTTTAAAAACAATAGCAGATAATACTGCGGATAAGATAGCATCTTTCCTATGCTTTCTAGGAGTCTGTAGCATTATTAGAGATTCTTATTCCTGTAGAAAATATAGATAACTTCTAGTACTTATCATACTTTTCTATTTAGTAAAATGTTGACCTGAGATGAATTTAAATGGGGAACATGGTCAGTGAGGATTCATATATCTGACCCCAACTTGTTTGGACCTGAGGCATAGTAGTTGTATAAGACAACATTTTTAGAAGACATATAAGCACATCAAGTTAAATAGGACCTGCATGGGTTCCCCTTCAATAATCATTCAAAGGTATCCCACTCATCATAAGATCGTCATTACATTCAAAAAAGGGTCTTCTTTTTAATATACATCATTGGCACAGTAAATTAAGTTTATATAACAGATCCATCTTGGCAAGAGTATATCAATAAGGAGCGGGAATACCACTGTTATCAAAACTCAACTAGGTTACAAGACCACCAATGATACAATAATATTAAACGATGATACAGTAAAAAGAGAAGAGAAAACAGATGGTACGAAAGTGGGATTATGTTCTGAAAAACCTAAAGCACATTATGATCAGAGCTGGATGTCTAAAAGACCATCTAACAAGTAGGAGCTTTTCTAATTATCAACTGCAGTCACATTCTTGACCCAGGAGTGTATCAACAATGCACAAAAAGCAACTAGAATGAAAACAAATCACTTCGTCAATCCATCAGCATCAACAACAAAAAGAAAGGCATCTTTTTGGTGAAGTCTAAGAAAGGCAATGCATAAAGGATCAGAGAGGAAGTTTGCACTCACCAGGAAGAAGTTCAGCAGCACGAACAGCCGAAGCAGCAGCACCTCCAAGAGCAGAAGGATCGTATGCGACTAGAGCAAAATTATGGACAGGATGGAGGAAAATTACCTGAAAATATTACCGAGCTTCTCAACACAAATTAGCTGATATAGCAGGTAAGAGTGTTAACAACAATAGGCTTTACCTCTCCAGGAATCTCGATAGGAAAAGCAGCAAAAGATAGCATTATATCAGAAACTGATACTGCAACAGTGTTTTTGTCAACTGCAACCAAGCCCATGTTTTGGGAATGATATATGATTACACCAGTTCCAAAAAAATGCTGTGAGTGAACTCCATCAAGCATACATAATGATGGTACGTGGACCTGCAATTTTCAAATCATTTTTAGAAGTTAACGATAATTTATTAATAGATACCAAAACCAAGCCAATACTGGGGCATAATACAAGGATATTGCAGCGTATGAATCATTTAAACTGCAAGGACTCCGAACTCTAGCATTACATCAATTCCAGTAGAAAAATTTAGCACTACACCACATTTTCAAACATTGGATATGTCTTTTTTCCACAGACTCTCTTCCTTCCCCTCAAAACATCTTCTGTTCCTCTCGAGCCCAGTATTCCAGATTATGCACTTTTTTATTTTTTTGAGGTAAATAATCATGAGAGACACTTAGAACCTAGAAGATGGATATAGGAATAACCAGAGCACCATGCGTGTCTAGATATACCTCCCAATTACAGCTGCCAAAAAACAAAGAGGAGATGTGCTCTATACACACATACACCTGCACTGATTCTTCCGCTTAGATGATAAAATTTACCTCCCAGGAATTATGAAGAAAGGAGAAGGGGTTGTGGTTAGCAAACAAGTTATACAATATACATACATTACAATATAGAGATTGTCATACGATATAGTGAATGAGTGAATCACGTAATTGCTATCAGATGTTTGATTCAACATTACTAGAATCTGGATGAATTATTTTTTTGGATATACACGTATAAATCTAAGACGTGTAATGTTATTGCACGTCGAATCAGAATAAAGCAATACACCCTTACAGAATTACTAATGTGGAGATCATTAATACAGAAGCACAACGAAATGGCAACAGAACAGCTGAAAATCAGAGCATAATTTAATACAGGGATTGCTTCTCGATACTGGTAACAAAAATAACCCTAAAGACAAATGTTCAGTAAGTGAAACTGCTTAGGAAACAAAACCCAACTCCAGTAACACGCGGAACAGACGTAGGAGAGTACAATAGGTACCTCAAACATCACAAGAGTAGGCTCTATCGCACGCTCAGCAACGGAGGCATTAGCTGCCGCAGGTGCAGCACCTTGATCTCTTAGAGCTGCATCCTCTAGGGAGCCAGAGTCATCGAACCTTTCCTCTCTATGTCCATTTAAAGAGCGGTCAATTATTACACTGCCATCTGCAGAAAAGTTTTCTTCCACCCTGCGTTTCTTAGTTCCAGCATCAGAATCATCCTGACTGTTTGGTCCCTCGGTAACATCGTCACAACTAGTTTCCATATTGGTTACACCGTCCATTGATTCTTGGCTGACTTGTTGAGGCTTATTATCCTTTGGACTACCCTCATTAGCACAAGAAGAAACAGTATGATTTGATAAATCTTGTTTGCCTGGATGGATGCCAGAGAATAGAAGTGGGGACTCAGGTGGCAAAGCAAGTTTCGCCGTCCATAAGCCGGAGCTGTCATCACGTTTATATAACTGAGGAGGTGCATACCATTCATGGCGGTCAATTGTGACCAGGACTGACTGCAGCAAAAGAAGTTCCTATGAGAGGGCCTTGGTACAAGGAGATAATAAAAGCGCCAGAGATGTTTCTACATCGACTAACAGGCTGAGTTAAATTAGCAGACATAATTGATTTCCAGTAGTACAAGGGAGAATCTGTGAAAACATGGACTTTTTTATTCTTTATAGAAGCAGAAACCAGACTAATTTTTTTCATACCGGGGAACTTTTTGAAATATGTTTCTGACAGCAGCTCACCTTCATAACTCAGCAAATCACTGGTTCACCAGGCTTCATGTTCAAATGGTTAACTACACTAGAAGACTAAACAACAAGACTAAAAAAAACAAGACTAATGCCGTCTACATGCAGGTAAAATTTGCGATCATCTATATCACCCCCTCCAAAAACGCCAAAACTGTCAAAGAGGACAATATACAATTCTTCTGATGTTTTCTGGGGTTCAAAGACCATTTAGACAAAATCATAAAACTGATGCACATATTCACATTTTCCTGCCATGATCCCAAAACATAGGGTGACAACACAACTCCACATGCTATAAATTTTTCTTTTTATTTCATCGACCCTCTCAAATACCAACTCCAGGTAGAGATAAGGTTGCGGACACACTACCCTCCCCAGATCTCACTTGTGGGAATTATGTTGTTGTTGTTGTTGGTGTCGTTGTCGACAGTCTCAAATCAGATTGATACTCTACTTTCACCCTGACATATCAGTAGTAATAGCCGACTGCAGACCCACTAGGATCCATATCTTTTGCCCGTGGTTTGTGCAAAAAAAGGAAAACCAACAGAGACCGGCACTTGTGACTTTACAGCCCAAAATTAGTAGATGAACAAATTATCATGTTTTGCCAAGAAACACAAGGAAAGGGCGGTTGAAAGCAGGAACTAAATGCAGCTGTTAAAGAGGCAATGATTGTTGTCTGGAAGATAGCAGAGCACAAGTGGTGAAAATCAACATCAGCAAAGAGGCACTACTAATACCTTTTTCCGGTGACGATCATTGTAGCTTATATACTCCAACGGTACTCGTGCACCCCTAGACAACTTAGATAAAACAGAAATTAAATCTTCAAGAGTTGATATATCTTCTCCTGCAAATTTCTTGATGATGGCATGGCGAGGAACTCCTGCTCTAAATAGCATATATCTACAATAGCAAAGTAGTGCATAACTGTCAAAATTTCTTTTTCCAGTCAAAAACTTGTAAAGATTGCATCAACAGAATATTAAATTTAAACTACAAACCTCCTTATAGAAAAACACACTTAAACCAGAAACCTCAGAATATTATCTGTTAGGTAAAGCTAAATAACTTAAGCCAAAGATTGCGGCATAGCGATCATCTAAACATGGAAATGAAAATGTACAAACCCTGTTTCTGCCACGTAGACAAGACCACAGTGAAAGCGGAAATTTCTAGCCTGCATTAAGAAAGAGAGAATAAAAGCAGAAATGAGAGCTCCAATCACACGTTACAGAGAAGGGAAGAGAAATCAATATGAGCATAACAGGTCACTTAATGTGCAAAAGAAAGAGTCTCCATCTATAAGTTCAAAGAAAAGTAGAAAACATATGTCTGCCCCTCAAATACAAATTACACCATTAGAACTGACAAAAAGGGATATAGGAATTAATTTTCTTCAAGAAGCGGGGAACATATCCAGAGCTCCAACCCTCAAAAGTATCTGCAATAATATGGAAAGACAGGAAAAAATCCCTGACAAAGCGTTCCTTGCTTGCCAGACATGAACCACCTTCTGACACCAAACAGACGGAAATGCAAGTAGGAGCAACAAGACAATGTTCCAGGTTCAACATGGAAGAAAGTAACTAAGAGGGTTCCCAATCAAGTTACTTCGGAATCAATGGAGAAGTTTGAGAACTGTTAGAACCAAATTATTAACCACAAGAACCTAACGGATGACAAATTCCTGAACCATCCAATGGTATTCTAGACACGTGTTACTATTCAGCTATCATATGTCTGGCGACAAACCCCACATACTGAACTCTGTTCTGCATCTTCATGTAGTTGACTGGGAGCTTTATTAAGTTTAATAGTCTAAGGAGGCTGCGCTCGAAATGGACATGAGTCATGTGCAAGGACAATGCAGAAGAATAACAAAAGAACTGCAAATTGATAAAATAGAGAAAGAAAAGTACTTAGATACGTGCTTTCAATTTTCATGAACCAAAATTCAGACGATGACAGCATTTCAGATGCCGTCTGAAGAAAATTTGTTTTCATGGTAGTTGTAAACAAGATTAAATCCAATGTACTGAATTACCAGATTGTGGTTCTCATAAGTCAGAGTGCTGTACTTGAAACTTCCATAATCCTTCACATTAACAATATGGAAAAAAACGCTTGAAAACTCGCATTCACCTAAGCCCCAAGGCACCAAATGTACATACCAAGAATTTTACTACTTTGTTTTTTATGTACCTCCATCTGAACCCTCCCCTAAGCTTGTTATGCTCCATTTAGCAGCAAAACAAAAGACATCCAGAAAGGCATGGGCGAAACAGATAAAAGCCACTATCCAATACTAGAATTGGAGTCTTACTGTCTTTCAGAATAAAGAAATGAGTATGAACAATTGGCAAGATCAACAATATCTTGCATAAACCAGAAACAGATTGCTAAATTTCTTCTAAACTGTAAAACAAGCATGTTAGGCAAGCCAAACAGACAGCAAGTCATAAATAGATCATCCTAGCACCAATTCTTCCCTTGCAACTAGTTAAATATTCATTCCACGTAGGAATGGGTATAATGTGGAGAACTCATTTTAACAGGATTTATAGATAACCAACGCTGCTAGAGACGCATCAAAGATGGTGAGGCACTTGCAGCAAAATCTCACAAACCTGTTGATATGAAAGGGGGTGTATAACTGCACCACTGACTTCCAAGAAGCGGTCAGGAGTAATTGAATGCAAATCCTGAACCTGAAGGAAAAACAAAAGCCAGGGAGTCATATGTAGGCTTTATCCCAATAAGATTTGTTGCTCATGAAAAAAATCCTTAGAACTCTCAGAAGACCATGTTTTGCAACTGACTGTCATGCTTAAGGTTAACCACCATAGATAAAAGCTAAAAGTCCACTTTGCAACTGAATTTTACGACAAAGCTAAATTGCCATAGTAAGAAGCTGCTGTTAGTAGAGGTTAAGCAGGATCATATTATCCCCCTTCCGTATCTTCTTGACCATTTAAAGTTACTAAATCTCTCCCATTGTGCTCAAAAAAAGTCTTCTCAGGCTTGTTTTAAGCATATTTTGATGGTAGCCTTTCCCCAGAGTGCACACACAGACCTCCTGCTTTTGATATTACAGTTTACTCTCCAAATCAGTAAAACTGGTTATTTGAGGAGGTCAAAATTCACCTTATTGACGAGACTGTAGGCGTTAATATTCAGTAGCATTGTTCTTTTTATTCAGATAAAAGAAGAAAATGCTGCAACAAAACTAAGCTAACCACAAAGACAACTTCTCCGTACGAGTGAATAGCTATATAGAAAAAGCAAAGGGAGGGAAGCATATTCACACATTAAATTATAATTGTCATCTCTATCATTCCTTCTGATTCCATCGACCAGAGCAAAGCCTGATGGAAGGAAAACTACCATCGTAGCTTATTTTCATCTTTTTGAGTTGAACTACCACTGGATCCCACGAAATATTGCCCCAACTTTCTGCTAAAAAGAAACTCTTAACAAATCCTCAACCCAAATATTAAGAAACTTGGAACGGACTAGTGTTCACACACCAACCAACTGCTAACATAGTACTTCCAGGTATCCAACAGTAATGTGCACCATGTACATGGAAATAGACATGCAAAAGACCCAGTTAGATATGATAAATAATAAAAGAAAAATGAAAAACAAAATCACAAACAATAACCCAGTCGTTTGTGTTGCAGACCTACAATAAATAAACAATTGCGCCCCCTCAAACAGCTTAAAATTTTAGACGAAGTGGTCACACAATTCAACGTCCCCTTTAACAGCTTAAACTTGTTAGAATAGTCATGTAAATAGAAGTAAATAAAGGGATAATTTCACATAAGTACACTTGGGGAAAGCATTTTTCAGCCGCCTAACCCACAAATACAGTTTTCATGCGGTAGCCCACAAATAATTTCAGCGCCTAACCCACAACTTCATCAACTACACCCAAAATCACGCCTAAATCAGATTTCGCTTTTTTCTTTCATTGTTATCTTTTCCCTTTTTCTATTTTCATTCTTATTTATTTTTTACTTCCCTCTGTATAGTAAACAATATCAGGAAGTTGAAGTAAAAAATAAAAATTTATTCATCCTTAGAGTCTATAATTTTATTTTTATATTTTTTTTTGCAAAATTTAAAGTTTTGCAAGGGAAATTCTTATTTCACTGGAAAAAATAAAAATTTACATTATTAAACACCTTATATACATTGTTATATACACAAATATAATCATGTATAATTATGTATAATCTTGTATACTTGTGTATAATCATGTATAATTCTGTATAACTATGAGAATACCCACAAATATACATGGTTATACATGATTATACAAAGTATATATATATATATGTATATACAACATATACATCATTCTTCCTCCCTTTAGAAGTTATTTAAAGTGAGAAGAAGAAGCAGCAAAATTACCCAAAAAAAGGAGATTTCATAACTATACAGAGGGAAGATAGATCCGGTGTGGAAGAGGAAGATAATGAACAGATTCACACGAAAACCATGGGGGAAAACAAAAGGAAATGTTGATTATTCACTGATTTGCTCTAGGCACCACAAGATGCACAACCATCTACTTGCATTTCCAAACAGTCGAAGCATCCCATATTTGCGCACAAAGTGGGATGAACGGAGCAAGGAAATCTGAAGAAGAATTCGACTATTTTGCCAGAGAGAGAGAAAGAGACCGAGAAAGAGCAAGAGATTGAAAATGAAAGAGAAAATGGGGTGGGGAGAAAGTCTGAAAGAGAATTTAGGAATGGAAAAGTTTTCTCTGCATAAAGAAAAAGAGTGGGGGCGGCGAGGGCTAATCAGTGAAAAAGAATTTCAACAGTATAAAACTGGACCATACCGGATAAGAAGAGAAAATATGGGTTGTATTTTGTTAGGATAGTGGGCCAAGTGACACAGAGTGTAATTTCTTCGTAAATAAATAACCCTAATCCAATATATATTAGGAGTAGGAAATGTTATGTGTGTATATATAGGGCTCATTGTAAAATATGTCAATACATCAATAATATATTTTCTCCCGTGCTTTCTCACATGGTATCAGAGCAATTGTGAGAGATCTATTGCTGTGCATAAATTCCAGCAATTCCGGGAAGAGAAATCAGTCACCAGAACCCTTTTTCCGGCGACTTTTTCAAGC
>MU703519.1:0-63766 GCA_026770625.1 Nicotiana glauca
CTGAAAAATTTAAATAGCTAATCCCGTTCCGACCGTCCTTTAATTGGAAAAACTCTTTTTATTATACCCTTCACGTGGGGAGTAAGCCGTAAAAAAAGAGGTGTGACACAAACCACCTTCTTTCACACCCTATTGATATAAAAAATGGCATAAAATGACGCAAGATTGAAAGTAATAGCAGGTGTCACAACCAACCTCATTGGTCCCCTCAACGAGGTCAGTAGAGAAAATATCTTGAGCACAACACCTAGTACCATTCAAGAGGGAGAAATCTCACCCTCTCCATCTGAAGATCTGAAGATCTTGCACGAGAAAGGAGCTTCCACGTCTGTGATCAAAGAAACTACACCCCCAGTGGTCAAGAAACTACTAGAAGAATGGCTGATGAACACCCTAGGCAGCTTACTCGAGAAATCGCCCCAAAACAATGCTAAGAACCCTTGACGATAGACATCGCTACCACTAGTAAACACGATACTGTACGAACAAACAACAACCACTCCAATGACCAGACCAGCGATGGCACACTTGCAGCCATCCTAAAGAAAATGGAAGAAATGGAAAGTGAAAATAAGGCACTTCGGGATCAAATGAAAGAGCATCAAGAAAGGGTGGAAAAAATTCCCAGCACGACGTGGGAAGATTCGTCGAACAGCTGTACAGCGAAGAAGCTGCACCTCACCCAATCCCAAAAACCTTCAAAATGCCACCTTACTTAAGGATATATGACAGGACGACAGACCCCGAAGACCACCTGATCCACTATGTGACCGATGTGAAGGGTAATAATCTGTCAAAGGAACAAGTACCATCCGTACTACTGAAAAAGTTCGGGGACACGTTGACGGGAGGGGCGTTAACGTAGTACTCGCAGCTTCCAGCCAGAACGATATCAACTTTCGAAGAAATGGCGGATAAATTCGCCACCGCCCATGCAGGAGCAAAGAAAGCAGAGGTCAGGGTCAACGACATCTTCGCCGTCCGGCAAACCGCAGGTGATGGACTCAGGGACTTCCTGGCCAGATTCAATAGAGTAAGGATGAGCCTACCAAACGTATCGGAAGGCATAGCGGTAGCAACCTTCCAAAACGTACTGAGCGGAGATGGTTCAAGAGCAACCAAAAAGCTACTAAGCCGAATCATAAAGTATCCCCCCACCACATGGGAGGAAATTCACAATGCCTACTGCGCCGTGGTACGAGCAGATGAGGATGACCGCAGCGGACCAACCCAGCGGCTCACAACGATACAGTCAGAAGAAATAAGGGATCGATGCAGTGAGGGCCGGCGGGAACAATCCTCACGTTTCAACAAAGAAAGGCATCAGTCTTACACCAGATCCTCGCATCCACCCCCGCCCAGACACACAGAAGCACTACAGCGACATGTCGCCCCACTCCGTAATGAAAGAGGTATGCCCCCTATATTATCTGCCCATAACTTTTGCGTGTCTCCCTCAGAAATAGTGTACACACTGAAGAAGCTGGGCACCAAAGTACAACGGCCGCAGAAAATGAAATCGGACCCCGCCACGAGGAAATCAAATGTCCTATGCGAGTTCCACTAGGAACGAGGGCACAAAACCGAATACTGCATAGGGCTGCGGCAGGAGGTAGTCAGAATGCTGAACCATGGATACTTGAGGGAGCTGCTCAGCGATAAAGGAAAGATAAATTTTGCATGAGGGCGGGAACAACCTCAAGGACCGCCAAAGCCACCTCCGCCAGCGTGCATCATCAATATGATCATCGAAGGAGGCGACGATTCAGCAATCAATCGTGTAAAATTCACCACCTCGCACAAATTAAAGCGAACAATCGCCCACGAACGGTATGACGACTTTGAAGAAAGTATCACCTTCGATAAGCCTGATGCCGACGGTTTGTCTTTTCCTCATTATGATGATTTAGTCATAACTTTACGTATTACTGACACTGACGTTAAGATGATCATGGTTGATGACGGAAGCGGTGCTTGTATTATCCATCCAAGAGTCCTCGCTCAAATGAGGCTCAAAGATAAGATAATACCACGCTGCATAACACTAACTGGTTTTAACAATGCAGTGGAACGAACCTCCGGGTAGGTATCATTGCCGATTTTAGCAGGGGGAGTTACGTTGGAAACCACTTTCCACGTCATGAACCAGGAAACAACCTACAATGCCATCATAGGATGACCATGGATACACGCCATGCGAGCAGTCCCCTCAAGCTTCTACCAAGTGATCAAGTTCCCCACCCCTTGGGGAGTGTTTAGCATTCGGGGCGAGCCGCGCACAGCACAAGAATGCTACCGAATCGCCCAAGACTGCTCATGCACCAAACAGTTGAAAGGTGTTAGTGTGGAGGCATAACAATCAGCCGTGTCGGGGGCTATGGTCAACCCGACAACGGAAGCCATAAAAGATCTGGATATCGTAGAAGCCTGCAAAGCAACGGTCGAGGATCTCAACCCGGTACAATTGGACAGCACCGACCACACGAAGAAAGCCTACATCGTACACAGACTCTGCGATCCATGTAAGTACCATGAATTCCTAACTAACCATGCGGATCTTTTTGCTTTTTCTCATTCAGATATGCCGGGAATACCAAGAGACATCACCACCCACAAGCTGAACGTCGACCCACTATATCCACCTATATGGCAAGTTAGAAGGAAGTTCAATACCGCAATCAACGAGGCCGTCAGCGAAGAGGTAGATAAGCTACTGGCCAACGGGTCCATAAGGGAATCAAAATATCCCTAATGGGTCGCCAACGTCGTGATGGTCAAGAAGAAAAATGGGAAATGGAGGATGTGTATCAATTTCACCGACCTCAACAAAGCATGCCCAAAAGGCTCATTCCCATTACCCTACATCGACCAGTTGATCGATGCCATAGCGGGACATGAGCTACTAAGCTTCTCGGATGCCTACTCCGGCTACAACCAAATCATGATGGCCGAAGAGGACCAAGAAAAAACAACATTCATCACCCACCAGGGGACATACTGCTATAAGGTGATGCCGTTCGGACTCAAAAATGCAGGGGCGACATATCAGAGACTGGTCACCAGAATGTTCAAGGAACAGCTTGGCAAGACCATGGAGGTCTACATCGACGATATGCTGGTAAAATCGGCAAACAAAGAAGACCACCTCGACCATCTAAAAGAAGCCTTTGAGATACTGCGGCGGTATGGGATGAAATTGAACCCAGAAAAGTGCGCCTTCGGCGTAGCATCAGGAAAGTTCTTGGGGTTCCTCGTATCACAACGAGGTATCGAAGTCAACCCGGACCAGATCAAGGAAATAGACGCAATACCTGAGACCTTGAACAGTAAAAAATAGGTACAAAAGCTGACAAGGCAAATAGCCGCCCTATCCAGGTTCATCTCGCGATCCCCCGACAGGTGCCATAAATTTTTTAACGTATTGAGAAAAGATCACTTACTACAATATAACGAGGAATGCACTGAGGCTTTGAAAAAATTGAAAGAATACCTATCTTCGCCACCACTGCTAGTCAAGCCGAACCCTTGCTAGTATACCTGGCGGTGTCCGAAGTCGCTGTCAGCGCAGTCCTGGCCCGCGAAAATAAAGGTACGTAATATCCTATTTACTATATCAGCAAAACCCTAGTGGATGCCGAAATACGGTATCCACACCTCGAAAATCTCGCCCTAGCACTGGTCGTAGCTTTACAAAAGCTTAGACCTTACTTTCAGTGCCACCCCATAAAAGTTATGATGACTTTCCCCGTGAGGAGCATCCTACACAAACCTGAACTGTCGGGAAGGCTCGCCAGATGGGCCATAGAGCTCAGTGAGTACGACATATCCTACCACCCAAGAAATGTCATCAAGTCGCAGGTACTTGCAGATTTTGTCGCCGATTTTAGTACAGAGATTTTGCCGGAAGTGGAACTAGAGGCCATTCGCGCCCCACCTGCTGCCGACCTCTGGACCCTCTATACTGATGGCGCTTCCAACGCTCGGGATCGGGACTGGGGATCGGGACTGGGACTCTTACTCAAGGTCCCCACGGGAAAAATAATTCGCCAGTCCATACGATGTCCCGAGATGACTAACAATAAGGCCGAGTACGAGGTCGTGATTGTAGTATGAAGTCAACCATCAAATACGGGGCTCGACAACTCATCCTCCATTGCGATTCTCAACTCGTGGTAAACCAGGTCACCAGGACTTACCAGATCAAGGAACAGAGGCTGCAGAAATATCAGTCAGAAATCCACAAGTTGATGCCCGAATTCGACGAATGCCGCCTGGAGCAAATCCCAAGGGCGCAGAATGTCGAAGCAGATGGCCTAGCCAAGTTGGCCGTAGCCACCAAGAAAATCAACAAGGGGAACATAGTCACCTTACTCCATTCAGCCATAGATCACACTGAGGTACTCTCTTTAAATCTAACTTGGGACTAGTGCAACTAGTTTATCTCCTATCTGCATGACAGGACACTCCTACTCGACAAAAAGGCAGCAAAAAGGCTCCGCGTACAGGTCGCTCGACACTGCCTAATTAATCACGACCTGTACAAAAGAACATTTGGCGGACCCCTCGCTAAGTGCTTAGGGCCACACCAGACAAGGCAAGTACTCAAAGAGGTACACAAGGGTCACTGCGGCGCACACACAGGTAATCGCGCTCTTGTCTGTTGCATTATTCGCGTCGGGTACTACTGGCCCATAATGAAAAAGGAGGCAGCAGAGTACGTTCGTAGATGCGAACAGTGCCAAAAGTACGCCCCAATGATACATTAACCGGGAGATCACCTACACTCGGTAACATCACCTTGGCCCTTCATCAAATGGGGAATGGACATAATCGGCCCCCTGCCAGCAGGGCGAGGAAAGGTACGATTTCTGTTAGTTTTGACTGATTACTTCTCCAAGTGGGTAGAAGCAGGTGCGTACGCCCAAATACGCGAACAGGAAGTCATCGCCTTCATATGGAAAAACATCATATGCCGCTTCGGCATTCCTAAAGAAATCAGCTGTGACAACAGCGCACAATTTATCGGCAAAAAGATAACGGAGTTCTGTGATAAATGGCGTATCAAATGGATACTCTCCACGCCATACCATCCCGCCGCCAACGGCCAAGCTGAAGCATCCAACAAAATAATATTGAACATTCTGAAGAAGAAATTTGAAGAGGCTAAAGGGCTCTGGCCCGAATTACTACCGGAGGTACTCTGGGTGTACCGGACAACACCTAAATCCAGCACAGGAGAAACACCGTACTCACTGATCTATGGAACCGATGCGGTTATACCAGTCAAAATTGGAGAACCGAGACTAAGATACTCACACATCAATGGACCAGACAATGACATGGGTAGGCTTCAAGACCTTGACAAAGCCGAAGAACGAAGAGATATGGCCCACATAAGAATGACGGCTCAAAAGTAACAGGTCGAAAGGTATTACAACAAAAAGGCCAAAATACGACCACTCAAAGTAGGAGATTACGTCCTCAAAGCCAAAACTTTGGCGTCAAAAGACCTGAGCGAAGGGAAATTGGGCACCAATTGGAGCGGGCCGTATAAAATCATANTGGCATCTCCTGAGTCGTACTCTTTTTCCCTTACCCGAGTTTTGTCCCAATTGGGTTTTCTCGGGGAGATTTTTAACGAGGCGGCGAAGGAGACACCCAGGGGCGCATGGAAACAGGTTTATCATACCGGCCATTCGACACGTCTCTCCAATCCGATATAATAAAGGGACTAGCCTAGTTGATTCTCCATTATGTAAGCGGCTAAGGCCACCCTCTCCATTATGTAAGCGGCTAAGGCCACCTTCTCCATTATGTAAGCGGCTAAGGCCGCCTTCTCCATTATGTAAGCGGTTAAGGCCGCCTTCTCCATTATGTAAGCGGCTAAGTCCACCTTCTCCAATATGCAAGCGGACACGGCCATTGCCAATAATTGTCGACCCCGCTCGACGACGACGGATAAACACTTCAACGACAGTTGAAGTTACATCTTTTGGGCCAAAGGCCATCGCCAATAATTGTCGACCCCGCTCGACGATGACGGATAAACACTTCAATGACAGTTGAAGTTATGTCTTTTGGGCCAAAGGCCATCGCCAATAATTTATGGCACCGCTCAACGACGACGGATAAACACTTCAACGACAGGTGAAGTCACACCCTTTGGGCCAAAGGCCATCGCCAATAATTGTCGACCCCGCTCGATGACGATGGATAAACACTTTAAAGACAGTTGAAGTTACACCCTTTGGGCCAAAGGCCATCGCCAATAATTGTCGACCTCGCTCGATGACGACGGATAAACACTTCAACGACAGTTGAAGTTACATCCTTTGGGCCAAAGGCCATCGCCAATAATTGTTGACCCCGCTCGATGACGACGGATAAACACTTCAACGACAGTTGAAGTTACATCCTTTGGGACAAAGGCCATCACCAATAATTATCGACCCCGCTTGATGACAACGGATAAAAACTTCAACGGCAGTTGAAGTTACATCCCTTGGGCCAAAGGCCATCGCCTATAATTGTAGACCCCGCTCAATGACGACGGATAAATACTTCAACGACAGTTGAAGCTACATCCTATGGGCCAAAGGCTATCACTAACGATCGTCGATCCTGCCCGATAGTGACAAACAGTGTATAAGCAAAGAACAATACGAAAGGACAAGAAACACAAGTATAACTCTTTTACTATAACAAAAATTATATACACTTAGTCCCACGGAGGACTCCTGTTACATTAAAAAAAAAAAGAATGCATATATATACACGCGAGTTAGTACGCATCAAAATCAACTACATAACATGCGGAAGAACGGAGAAGTTTCCTGCAACGCCATACCTGCGACCCTCTGAGATAGCTCTGCGTCGCTGACAGCACTCAGCATCTCACGCTCAGGGGCCGCACAAAGTAGAGCCATCCCCGTTTGCTGTGCTGCAGCAAGTTGTAAGCCTATGGAATCACAATACGACGGCCAGATCCGTTTGCCATCATCTCCATATGTTCAGGGCCTTCCGTCATCTCGCCCATGTTCCCATGGGCGACCTCAGCAGTTGTCCCCCTAGTTTCACCACTAACAAGGGGCGATGAAATTCCCTCGACAACGCGAGTCGTGCTGGTACCAACATTAGCACGTATCTGGGTGGTCGGCCTCCCCGAACGGATGGCGTCGGCCATAAGGACGGGCCTAGTTGGCTGGCAAGGCACGTCCTTCTCTTCGCCTACCATCGCCACCGCCTTGCCCATTATGAGCCTCCTTCTTTTCCTCTCCTCGGGCTCCTCTCCCTCAGAAGGCTCGTTCGTAGGGTGCGGAGACAATGTCGATGGCCTCTCCTCACTTGCGGCTATTTCCGTAGGCACTGCCTCTTGCAAAGAGGCTACGGTCACCCCTTCCCTAACAGATGCGTAAAGTATCTCCTACACAGCTTGACCGACATCTGGTTGGGAGGAGGTGGGCGTTGTCGCCCTCCTCTTGGGAGCACTTCGACCTATCAACAACAGTGATTTAGCTGACGGGGCTTACAAAAACGATTAACTAAAGTCGAGGAAATACCTGAAGGGCTGGTAAGCCGTAACGTTCAATGAACTCCGCCCACTTACGGGTCTCCTCCGCTAGAGGCAGCAAATCGGATACCCACTACCTAATATCGGTTATGAACCGAGGAGTGTGAGCTATCGCTGCAAAATCACAGAAAAATTATAATGATGATATAATCAGAACCGCTAAAGTCAAAAATAATAAACAATTTGACAGGTACAAATACTTACGTCTCAAATTCTACCTCTCAAGGAATCCGACGGGATTGGACACCAGGTGTTCCGTCCTAATGAAGAAATATCTGCGCCAATAGCCTCTGTTGGGCCGATCGTTGGTTTCCACGATCAGCCCCTTTGAACCACAATTTTTTAAATGCAGTATGGTACCCCTCAGGTAGCTGGCGCCGAATAGCTGCAAAAGGTGGTGGACGGAGACCTCCATCCCAGCTAACTCTGCGTACGTAGATACTACCCTACACACCTTTAGGGTATACGAAGTAAGTTGGGTAGGACATATATTATAGAAACGACAGAGTTCTTCCTCCAATAAAAGAAGGGGGAGGCCATAACCGATCAAAAAGGGGTATTCGTAGAATGTACAGTACCCCAGCCTATAGATGTTCGCGTAGTCCTCCCCCACCAGAACCATCTCTACATGAGCGGGTATATCATATGACGTACGAAGAAGGTCCAAATCGGCTTGTTTTAACTCAGACTTCTCCAAAGGCTGTTCAGGAGAATCTCTTTGAAAATCCCTCCTAGCAAGGAGTTGTTTTGGGAGTACATTATTACGGTGAGAGGGGTGAGATCCTTCCCTTTCTCCCTTTTATTACCACCGGATGGAGGCGTTATGTCGGTTGATTTATTACTGCGATCTCCTGAAGTGTTACCACGTTTAGATTTCGTCATGATTTTCGAATGAGGAACTATGTATTACACAACCACAAATGTATTTTCACAAAAGCTGTGGGTTCTCGTGAAGAGGAAGCGCTCTCTTGAAAGTCAGAAAACTTTTTACAAATGATCTAAAGTTAGGTTAAAATTGAACTCATTCCCTATTTATAGGGTCGGGTAGCGTTGAAATCGAAGAGGCAAAACCCTAACAGGCGCGGAAAACCAAGCATCAGAACACCTTTTGTATTTTCTCGGGAACAAACGTAATAATGACGCCTGCATATAGTGATGTCATTTCAGAAAAGGATTTGCACGCCAATATATCAACAGATTCAAATGGTCGCCCCTTTACGTCGTCATCTCCGAACATGGCCAAAATTTTCCCAGCACGTGGTTTGCGGATCCGTCCATCGGCGACGCACTTCGTTACGTCACCAACGAACGATAACTGTATAGGGTCAAATTTTGCCCCTTGCTGCAGCAACGACCCATGACTAAACAATGGTCGTAGTAAGGGTACGCCCCCAGAATGTCGGAGCGAAAGCGCGTTCATAAGTCTGGTCGTCCCCTCGAGGACGCACGACCTATCTTTATATTTCTTTTATTATTTCGAGGAGGTCCTCCTGTTATATAAAGGAGGATCTCAATGTTGTAAGGGATCAGATCTTTTTCTAATACAAGCTCTCTCTCTCTCTATCTCTTTTTCTCTCTACCTTTTTACTCTCTAGAACACTCAATACATCCAAAGCGATAAAAGATATTATACACATTTTTAGGTCTTATTATTTTCGATTACGATTTACCTTTGATCTACTTTTTGATTGTATTTGCTTGCAAAGTATTCGTTAACTTTCGAGTCAAACAATAGTTGTACTTCTTTGCTTTCTATTGTTACATATACTCAATTTCTTCTATTCTACAACCTTATTGATCATGCAATTTTTTGAATGGAAACAAATTAACTACTGAAAAAGTTCAAGATATCAAGCTGATGATTCAAAGCAATATGTACAAGTATTTGAGCATTCGTCCTGATGGAAAAGAGCGTTTTGAGTAGGAAGGTCTGTCAACAATAAATATGGAAGCTTATACCGTGCTTAAGTTTTTACAAATGAACCAAATAATTTCAGCTCTAGAACTGAAGTTCGCCAGTTACAAAATAAAAATTTCAGCTCTAGAGCTGAAATTCACCAGTTACAAAAACAAAAACTTCAGCTCTAGAGTTGTAGTTCGCCAGTTACATAACAAAAACTTCAGCTCTAGAGCTGAAATTCGCCAGTTACAAAAACAAAAACTTCAGCAATTACAAATAAAAAATTCAGCAAATAGAGAACAAAACTTCAGCTACTATCCTTAAGTTCAGCAATTACAAACAAAAACTCCAGTACAATTGGTTCAGCACACTTGCTACTTCAGGCCCGTCTACTAGAATGCTGAAATTTTGCGTGATTGTCTTTGCTACTTCAGTCTCGTATGCTGAATTATGCGAAAAAGCGGATATGCTTGCAACTTTTTTTGCAAAGCGGGCACAAGTTAAAACGTAACACAAAAAGCGGGTATAGATGCAAATTCCGCTCTAAAATGCTCTACCCTTCCCACAAAATACCTTCACATGTTACAACCCTCCCAATAACCAGCTACTGTATTTAGAATACTAGCTACCATCCCGTGGTTTTAACCTAAAAAGTGCCATTATTATTTAGGTCAACTGAAGAAACGTCATTCTTTCATTCTTTCAGACCCGCAACATGCTCGTCACAACCAAAACCAAACCAAACTATTCCTTTTCTTTTTTCTTTAAATTAATCTACTTTCTTAGCACCTTCACAGCTCTTCATATACCCTCAGCAGCCTCACATATATAAAGACGTAATTCTATTGTCAAACTCACATTCAAAACACAAGACAAAACAACTCACACTCCGCTTTCCTTACAATCTTATCAAATGGGATTCTCTAACCCTATGATCACCACCTTTCTCTTACTATTCTCACTATTCGCTCTTGTTCCTAATCCTTGTTTAGCCAATTCAAGAATACTTGCACTAGTTAAAGAAAAACCCCTTGTCCTAAAATACCATAAAGGTGCTCTTTTAAAGGGAAATGTCACTGTTAATCTTTTATGGTATGGAAAATTCACTCCTGCTCAACGTTCAATCATCGTCGACTTCATCCAATCCCTTAGCCCCAAGAACAAGAAAATCCAACCGCCGCCTTCCGCCGCATCATGGTGGTGCACCACCGAAGCATACAAAGGTGGCCCTTCTGTTATTACACTAGGAAAACAATTATTCGACGAAAAATACTCCGTCGGAAAATTGTTAAAAGACCCTCAACTTGAAATTTTGGCATCTAAGATAACGCAGGCCAACTCCATCGCCGTCGTATTGACGGCGGCGGATGTGGCGGTGGAAGACTTCTGTATGAATAGGTGTGGCATGCACGGGTCAACTCATGATAAGAAAAAAGGGAGTAAATTTGCGTATGCTTGGGTAGGTAACTCCGCGAATCAATGTCCAGGTCAGTGCGCGTGGCCATTTCAAAAGCCGATTGTGGGGCCACAGACTACGCCGTTAGGTTCCCCAAACGGAGACATCGGAGTTGACGGAATGGTTATCAGTTTAGCGACTGTTTTGGCGGGAACAGTTACGAATCCGTTTGATGGCGGGTATTTTCAGGGCCCAGCTAACGCGCCTTTAGAAGCTGTGTCTGCTTGCACGGGGATATTCGGGTCGGGTGCTTTTCCTGGATTTCCGGGTATGGTTTTGCTGGATAAAAAGACGGGTGCTAGCTATAATGCGCCTGGAGTGAATGGGCGTAAATATCTGCTTCCTGCTATGTGGGACCCAAAAACGTCGTCGTGCGAGACACTCGTATGAAAATATTGCCATAAAAGGAAAGGAAAAAAGACAGAAATTTTATTGTCATTTTGAAATTTCAACATTAATTTGTTCATTCGATTTGGAAATTGTGTGGTGTACAATTTATTTAATATATTATTAAAAGGAAAAGAAAAAGACATCTTATTAAGCCAAGTAGCATAACAACGATTAGTCAAGTGGCACTCCTTTAGGACAAAGCTCTAAAAATTTTAGAGTTTGAAGTATTAAGTCTGAAACAAATAATAACAAAATAGTGGAAAATCTAATGCAATCCTCTAAATCACATACCCACTTTCCATCCCCATTTGCGTGCACATCCATTTGAACACAACCACTTGCATACGTGCATACTGAAATATAGGATATTACACGGCAAAAAATGAGAGAGACCAAATAACTGTCATCTTTATAAATGCGTTTACAATTAATCCTTTCACTTTATCTCCATCTGTTTTTAGAGGATAACTGCCATAACAAAGAAAATATTATTACTCTATGCTTTGAGTAGTGGAAGACGGGGTTAATTTGGGTAAGGAAATGTCGAACAACCAAGGTTCTAGTTAAGAGAACTCTATTCTACATTGAAAGCAACCATATTGATTTGCGTACGAGAGCTTTATTTTTATTTTTTTTTTGTAAGTAACATTCTTCACCTTCTTTACGTTTTAAATTTTGTTTATGTTGGGTTTATAAAAAAAAATTATTGTTTCTGCAGCGAGATATTGCCTAGATTCTTATATGTTTACTAAAGTTGTTTGGCTTATTATCTCCTCTTATTTTAACTGCATTTTTTGTGAATTCTTCATTCTTCTCTAAATAAATTAAAAAATTTCTTTTTTTGTTTAATTTTAGGCGCAACAATAGGGGATTATCACTATCAATAAAGTCAAACCATTTAATAAAGAAGATCAAGATTTTTTATTACAGAAAAAGGAAAATACTTCATATGACGAAGAAATGAAAAAAGAGCACTTGAGAATGACTTCAAAGTCCATGGCAAAAAAATATAGTGACGGTATAGACAGAGATATTTGCGTGCTAACCAGTAAGATTCGTATTCTCTCAAAAAGCTCAAAAGTTACAACTTTAGAGAAGATTGTATCCAACAAAAAATAAAGAATAAAAAACCATAATATAAAACTAGAAGAAGTCTATGCCTAAAATGTGAGACATAAATTTTAAAAAGTTGGTTAACCAAGTTCAGTGGTTCGCATAACTTCATTACAACACTCTGATCTTGGTAAAGAAAAAACATATATAATACTGATCAAGACCCTGCAACACACACATAGACTCTACATAGTAACTATTTTGGCTAACACCTCTAAGACTCCTATAGGGAGCTTAAAACTAAATAAAGGACTACAAAATAACCACATATCTCTGATAAATTACTCTTTTCAGTATATGTATTACTCTGTATTGTATGTTCATCTTCCTGATTGATTTATTGAGGAAATAATCTTAAATCCCAACTTCATAAATATGTAAAGAGAGAAAGTAAGTATTTGATTTAATAGATCAACTTAAAGTTTAGTTACTTTTCTGTCCCAATTTATACGAAGATTGATCTATTTGGGAGTCAAAAACCTCTTTCTTTGGCTACAATTTTCTCTAATTCTTTTCATATATTGTGAATTATTAATTATACAGACTTATAGTTATTTTTATGACTGTAAATTTTATTAAAAAAATACTCAAAGAATCTATATTTGAAATTGAGTCAACCGAAGAGCTATTTGACTCCCCAAATAGGTCACCCCTCAAATAAGTTGGAATGGAAAGAGTACATCTTATGTGATATGGATGGTAAGAACAAAGATATTATGCTATATCTTCTAATATCGCTACTTTGTTTGTATATGTGTGAATGTACATTTGAATAGTCAAATATAAAATGTTGTAAGATGATTAGCTCGAGAAGATGCAGGTTTTATGTTACCCTTTTTCACATTAGTATTCTGCTAGGATAATCACATTTTAACTCATTAATCGAATGCTCAAAACTTTACTATCATTTTATGATAACAGAAAATTCATATGGGCAAATTTTATATGTATATTTTGTGTGTGCGTCTAATCAAGTTTATCATGCAGTTAATAATTTTATTGATATATGAAAGAATATGCTAAAGATATATGATGAAAACTCGCGCGAGTTTACCATGACATATGTGGCTGAAAGTTGATGGGAACACGTAGAAACATCAAAAGTATAAATATTGTAAAATCTTAAGAAAATTAAATTGTTCAAAGCTTTCCTTTGGGAAATTTTTAAGCAAATTTACTTTATTTATAATTGATTAGGACCCTATGGCATATTTTTTTAATCACGATGAAAAGTATAATGCGTCAGATGCTTGATTCACATATAATCATAGAGCAATCTCAATGTCTTCTTTCCTTAGATATTATTAACAAGCAAAATGGAGATCATTGAGGAATCTTAAAAGTAGAAAGCGGGCTACCATCACACTCTGATGTTATATGTTTACTCAAAAGTTATCATATACTTTATGAGTGTAAAATAATATAAATAAATCGCGGAAAAATCATAGCAAACCATAATAATCCATTGGACCAAATGAAGGAAACGAAAATAAGTACTCAGAGTTAGGAGGAGAAGCATTAAAAGCCTTAATTGATAGTATTGATTTGGTCTGCCTCTCCATGAAGAGGTTCAGAGCCTTACAATGGTATTCCACTTTCCCATAATATGGTTATTATTGTGTCTCTTTTCTCTCTTTTTCATACTGGTCAAGAAGAAGCCCCTTTTCTAGGGTTTCCTCTCTTGATATTTATAGCTCTGAGCTTCGTGAGCTGGCAATAAGTGGCCGTGACCACGTTGGGGTTTCCCCTTCATGATGGTGGGTGGGTCGTGGCCTTATTGATCGAATCAGATGAGGGTTAAGTACCGTTAATTCTGAGTGGTCGTACCACTTATTAATCATGAATTAACTTAAGACGGGATTAACTTCGTTAATTATCGTGGGGTCGGATTCTGACCCATACAGTTAGTCCCTCCGCTTATTGAGATCATTCCTTGGCCGACTCGATGAGTGTACTTCATCGACTGTGGTTTGAGAAACTTGAATAGGGAGGTCGGCTGTCGCTTCGGTCGAGGCCGAATTCCCTTTGGCGACGGCCCTTAGCCTTGTAGAGCGTTAGTATTTTGTTATCGTGTTATCAAGTCGTCGTTCGATCAAAGTTGAACTCTTCTCCTTGGCGAAGGAACTTGACCCTTTAACTTAATTCGAGTGAGGTCGAGCTTTGTTGTGCTCTAATTCTTACGTTTGTTTGGGAGCATAACCATCGACTATGGCGGACGGGTCGCATGTTGTGTTGCCAAGTGGAGTAAGGGTACGCTTGATACGTGTTTGGCGACGTCCAAAATTTTGAAGGCGCACGGAACATCTCCTCAGCATTCATAGGTTGTTACAACTATTTCGAAGGCGAGACGCCGGTTGGTGACCGAAAAGCCGCTTCATGGAGCCTGTCACAATGACGCACGTTTCTGTAGAACTGAACCGGTTCGCGGTTGGTCATGTAGTTAATGATGTCTATTGGGGTTCGTGAAAGCCACTTGTGTTGCCTATAAATAAGGGCTGAGGCATTTACTTCCCATATTTTCATTGCTTGTCTGAGAGAGATTCTGAAGAAGCTTTTCTTCCTTCTAAGTCACCTTCATCTTTGTTCTTTGTCCATCAAACTTTGTTTCTTTCTCGTTAGTGAATCAACAATGGCAGGCACTTCTTCTCAAAACATTCTTCCGACGAATCTTCCGGTTAACTTTCCGGTGGTTGAAGGGCCATCTCCGGCAATGGGAGGTGCAGAACCGGTGGAGACCGATGAAGTTCAATTGGTTGACGAGATAGTATTTCGACCCAGAGGCCTGATGACTGACTTCACTGCCAATGGTGGAAAGGATCAGGTGAACGAAGCCCCGCTAACGGGGGAAATTGGGATGGCCCAACTACGGGAACAGGGGTTCATCCCCAGCTATGCTGACGTCGTTCTTGCCAGAAGCGAGGAGAGGGTCCACACCGACCACAGGGTATACTGCATCTTTTATGCCTATCCCTTCAAGTTGGGGTTTAAGCTCCCGCTCCCAATGCTGGTGGTTGATTTCTGCCGTTATTACGGGGTATGCCCGAGTCAGCTTGCTCCTTCTCTTTACAAATTGCTAGCAATGTTTATCAAGTATGCAGAACTGGCCGGTAGGGAGGTCACGCTGCAACATGTGCTCAGTCTCTACGCTCCCCGGAGATTTCGCGGTACTATGATTCAAGCGTGCCCTCGTGGGTCGAGGGGCCTGACTGCGAAATTGGATGATGAGGTCGACCCTCGCCCTTTTGATCACTTCTTCTACATTAGGACTGAACATTTAGTGGCGTGCCCTACTGGGTTCCCAGAGGCTTGCAATCATGCACGTAAGTTCTTTAATCGTCGAATTCTCTTTTCTACCCCTCCTTACGTTTTGTGCTCATAAGCGCTAACTCGTGTCAATTTTGCAGCCGAAAAGTTACCGTCGGCTCTGTTAACCGGGGTGCATGAGTGGGTTGAGACCGTGCTCCCCCATACGGTGGGGATACACACATGGGCATCTTTCTGGGAGAGGCATGGTCGAAGGCCTGCGACAGGTGAAAAGTTGATTTCTTCTTCGGTTCCGCTTTGTTTCGACTCTATTCGTCAACTTTGTTTTTCTGTGATCAGGGAGGGCACGCTGCGTCAGAGCCCCTCAGTTGGCCTTCCGTCAGCCAGGTGCAATTGCTCGGTTCACTGTAGCACCGGTACCATGCCCAGTACTGAGGGTGGCATTAGTGAATCTTCAGCGGCTCCTTCTCCAGCACGGGCCACACTTCGGGACGAGGGGCCATCGGGGTTTGTGCACCCTAGGGCGGAATCACCATCAAATGGGGAGGAGGAGAGGCCATTGATAAGGCGTAGGGTTGTGTTCGCGCCATCTCCTCCTGTGGTAATTAATTTGGACTCGCCCCCGGCGGATGCGGATAGGAATACGGCTGCGACGCCTGCCCTTGAGGGCGGACAAACAATGGGGGTTGCCCCGTTTGGTTTAGGCCATGATGATACCGTCTCTTCGACGACTCAATTGGTGGTTCCAGTCGCTGAGACGGGAGGTAGTTCCTCAGCGGCTACTAATGTTGGTGAGTCAAGCGCTCCTTCGGTGGTTACGGCGGGTGGTTCTACCTCGTTGGTGGCGGAAGGAGGAAGGGATGATGTAGGAGATGAGTATGAGTCTGAATCCGACTTGGACCCCGACGACGTCCGTATGTTCCAGGAAGGCTTCACCAATTTGGCGGTGCACGCAAATGGGCGATCTCGCTTCATCGAGGTTCCCACGGAGTTGAACTTATTGCTCAAAGGGAAAAGCTTGGTGCCGCAGTTTGAGCTGCTATGCTCTGAGGCCGAGAATGCGTCGTTGAGGGACGTTACAGATATTGGACTGATTAATGAAGTGCTCGTGATGGGCTTGAGGGTATGTCATATGACGTCGATTCGCTTCTTATTTGCCTTAGTTTGTTCTTTATCTTAATCGTTGTCTTTGCTTTGTAGTCTTATTTGTTGGAGGTGGAGAGCATCCGTCGAGCCAACGTCCGCTCGGGGATATTTTGCGGGCGCTGGAGAAGTACCGCCACTACCGATATCGGTACCGAGAGATGCGCGCACGCTTGAGGAATGAACCCCGTAGCCGGGCCTTGGTCGAGGAATTGGCGAGGCGGGAGCTTCAGATGCAGCAAATACTCGGCAGAACGAGTGCTCTCGAGGAGCAGCTCCGTTGGAAGGAAGAGGAGCTCGAGGCGGGAAAGAGGGTTGTGGCTAAGTGTGAACTCCAGGGCCAGGCTAAGGCGGCGGAGGCCGCTGCGGCATGGAGCGGGAAAGTGACTGCGTTGGAGGGTAAAGTCGCAGACTTGAAGCTTCAGGTAAGGGATACCTCGTCGAGGGCTGGGGCGTTGAAGGAAGCTATCCGCGTGCATGAGTCCCAGCGGGAGTCGGAGAGGGCTGTTGCGGCCTTTAGAGAGTCGGGTCTCGAGGACCAGATCGGTTTCTTTGATCAGGATGCCCAAGTCATGGCGGACCGGATCACGGCCTTAGAAGTAGAGAACCAGCGCCTACGGGAACAGGTCGCTTCTTTCGGCCAGGCCCGCGAACTCTGGGTCTTTGCTGAGGCCCAACGTGATATATATAAGACTTTGTGGGAGGCCGGTATCGTGACCGAAGCTTCTTTCGAGGGAGCTCATCAAAAGGCTCGTGAATCCCGTACCGACTGTGGTTTTGAAGCGGCGACGCCAGAGGCTGATGATGTTGCGGATGGTGGCGCAGATGGCGCCGAGTAAAAAGATGTTATGCATTTTTTCTTATCTTGTTCGTTGTTTAGCATTTAGGTGTTTCTTGTTTTTTCTCCTTCTTTTTCCTTGTACAGAGCAGTCTTGGCCGGGTGTAAGAGGGGATGACCTGCAATTAACTTTGTAGATAAATGAAATCTCCTTTTCGTTATTTGCCTTGTATTTGTTTTGTACCTCTCTTTTTCCCCCTTAGATTTTCTTTGCATGCGTTCGAAAGGATGATTTGCCTTTGAGTTTGACTCTGGTAGGCATGTTAGTTTTTTACTGTTGACGACTTTTCTGCTTCGACTCGGGGTAAGAGAGTCGGAGACGTTGCTTGGCGATAGCGGCACTTAGCCTTAGTCCAATTTCAGGCGCGGTCGAACTACTGGCCGTGATGATAAAAAACACGGCCTTGTAGTTTGACCGGGGTGGACTTCACGTGTTCCTGATCTTAGTTTGAGTTGGGAGTACTTACTTGAATGGCGAGGGTGCCTAATCTGCGACTCAATTCGTTGGAGGTTGGGTTTTGCTGAGTTCAATGATGAAGGCACTTGGTCCGAGTCCTAGTTCAACTGTGGTTGAACTTGTTAGATTTGAGGATGAAGGCGTCTAGCCTTATGGTTCGAGCGAGGTCAAACTCGTTGGATTTGATGGCGAAGGCGCGTAGCCTAAGTCTTGGTTCAACCGTAGTTGAACTTACTGGCGAAGGCGCATAGCCTTGATTTGATGGCGAAGGCGCATATCCCAAGTCCTAGTTCAACCGTAGTTGAACTTACTGGCGAAGGCGCATAGCCTTGATTTAATGGCGAAGGCGCATAGCCTTGATTTAATGGCGAAGGCGCATAGCCTGAGTCCCAGTTCAACTGTTGTTGAACTTTGTCGATTTTGATGGCAAAGGCGCATAGCCTGAGTCCCAATTCAACCGTAGTTGAATTTACTGGCGAAGGCGCATAGCCTTGATTTAATGGCGAAGGCGCATAGCCTGAGTTCCAGTTCAACTGTTGTTGAACTTTGTCGATTTTGATGGCGAAGGCGCATAGCCTGAGACCCAATTCAACTGTTGTTGAACTTTGTCGATTTTGATGGCGAAGGCGCATAGCCTGATTTCCAGTTCAATTGTTGTTGAACTTTGTCGATTTTGATGGCGAAGGCGTATAGCCTGAGCCCCGGTTCAACCGTAGTTGAATTTACTAGTGAAGGCGCATAGCGTTGATTTAATGGCGAAGGCGCATAGCTTGAGTCCCAGTTCAACTGTTGTTGAACTTTATCGGTTTTGATGGCGAAGACGCATAGCCTGAGTCCCATGTTGTGGGTATTGAATGCTGAAGCTTGGTTTGGATTCGAGACCTTGAGCAGCTTATACGTTGTCTTTTCAATCGGGGTATGTAGGCTGTCTTGAGGCGACTCTCGGCTTGAGATATCTCCGTGTCGGTTCCCGGCCGGAGCCCGTGTCAGGGATGCGGGAGATGCCTTACAAAGATCCTTCCTTATGAGGGGCTTCTTCTTCTTGTTTGCACTATCCGATATCAGAGAGAGAGAGAGGACTTGGATCTTGATTTGAGATCTTCGAGTTCCCCTTGTCCGATATGTCGCTTTGGCTTGTTTGAGTTGGGTTATTTTTCTCCTTTTCCGGCATTTTTTTCCTTTTGGTCCAGGGAAGAACTATGTGATTTTGCTAGGAAATCCCCACATACGGCGCCAAATTATTTGCTCAAAAGTTATCATATACTTTATGAGTGTAAAACAATATAAATAATTCGCCGGACAATCATAGCAAACCGTAATAATTCATTGGACCAAATGAAGGAAACGAAAATAAGTACTCAGAGTTAGGAGGAGAAGCATTAAAAGCCTTTATCGATAGTATTGATTTGGTATGCCTCTCCATGAAGAGGTTCAGAGCCTTACAATGGTGTTCCACTTTCCCATAATATGGGTATTGTTGTGTCTCTTTTCTCTCTTTTTCATAGTGGTCAAGAAGAAGCCCCCTTTCTAGGGTTTCCTCTCTTGGTATTTATAGCTGTGAGCTTCGTGAGCTAGCAATAAGTGGTCGTGACCACGTTGGGGTTTCGCCTTCATGATGGCGGGTGGGCCGTTGCCTTGCTGATCGAATCAGATGAGGATTAAGTACCGTTAATTCTGAGTGGTCATACCATTTATTAATCATGAATTAACTTCGTTAATTATCGTGGGGTCGGATTCTGACTCATACATTATATATAAACTAATGCATACATATTAGAACTATTATGCTTTGAATAAAATTCTTTGGTTATAGTTATGTTAAGCTAATTATGCATTACTGTGATGAACGCAATTATATTATGAAATAGCTTCAACTTTCAGTTTTTGTTTTCTTTACTACAACATTCGTGAATTATGCAAGTACATATAACAACAAATAATAATATACCCAGTATAACTTCACATTATGGGGTCTGGAGAGGGTAAAGTGTATTTAGTCCTTATCCCTACCTTGTAGAGGTAGAGAAGTTGTTCCCGAAAGCTCCTCAGCGGGTACTTATAATATATATAAAAGCAAGAACTTTAGATTTGTCATTGTGCCAACTGTCTGTATTATAATACGTCCATAAAATTTATATTTAGCTAAAATAAGGCAATAATTTTTTATGATTTTTTTCTCTAGCACTTTTCACGCATCGCGTGGGTACTATACTAGTAATCTCTTAACAAGTTTGTTTTCAATTTATTTTTATTTTTCAACAAAAACTATTTATAAACATAAAAATCCGCTATACTAGTAAAATTTATGCATTAAACTTATCCAATCTAACCATAGGTGACCCATGATATGGTGGTTATGGTACAAGTTCAATTGTCTCCAAATTAAAATACCAATATACACTATGCATTTCCAAGTAAGTGAACATTTTGGAGAACTGTGGGCGTCCTTTTGAAATCCTTACTAAATGGGTGTCAGAATCTGGCAAAACAAGTAAAAGTGAATAGATAATCTGTGGAAACAGGAGGAGAAAGAGAACAAAAGAAGAAGTTTCGTAAGGTCAAAATGACAGATGTTTGAGCCATGGTTCGAACTGGGGACCTCTAGTGTGTGTCTGTGTGAGACTAGCGTGATAACTGACTACACCACCCAGACGTTTTAGTGTGGCACAATTATTTCCCAATATGATTCTAATAAAAAATTACTCCCTCCAGTTTGTTTTTTTTATTCCGGTCCAAAATAAGTGTACATATATGTAATAAATAAAAATTCAATTTAATTTTACAAAATTACTCTTATATGCATATTCCTAAAAAGTGTTTTAAATTACTAGAATTAAATAGCAGCAACTGAAAAGTCATTTAAAGACTGGAGAACAACTATTTCAGCAATTGGGAAGTCATTCAGTCTCCATTGAACTATTCTTATACTAGTTGAGAATTTTGTTGCCACCATCTTTGTCACTCCCTGCCTCAAATTTCCATGAAACTTCTATGCAGTAATATCTCATACACAGCTATTCGTTCATCATTGTTTAAATTTCTTTTATTCTTTGGTTGTGATAGTTCTTCATTTGCCTCTGTTTAAACAAACTTTTTTTTAAAAGAAAAATGACCAGCTTATGAAAAAAATAAAAATAAAATAAAATAAAAGGTGTCTTAAGTATTTAAAAAAATGTAATTATCAGAATTTATGGTTCGTTCTTCTAGTGATGCTTGCAATTCTCCACTTAGTCGTGTGAAACCTTCTTCATCAGGAATAAGATTGAGATCGGGAAATGCATCTTCATTAAGATCTGGTAATTATTTTTCACCAACATGCTCATCATCAGATTCCAAAGGAATGTTTAGATCAATTTGAAGTGGAGAAATTTGGTGCTTTTCCATTTTAGCCATGTTTAACGATAACCTAAAAATTGAGATTCCTTTTATAAAATAGTTTTGGTGGCAAAAATTAAAAAAATTGGCTCCAGTTTGTTTTTCCAAAGACGTTCTTAAAATTTTAGCAAAAGTTTTAAATTTTATTTTGAATAATGTAGTGATTTGAGAAGAGAAGTAAATGCCACTATAAATATGTGACCAATATTTAATTAAGGGTAGTTTAATCTAGTCATACTAGTTATTTTTATATAGAATTTCGTATTTTCTTAATGGACGTGTGTAAAGTAAATTGATCGCTTATTATAAACCAAAAGGAGTAAGAAAGAAAGCAAAACACAGAGAGAGAACATATAAAAGAGGTCGATCATAATTCGTCTCATTGGTGACTTGTAAATCTTATTGGAAACATGATGGACCAAAAATTCCAATTGCTTAACATTTTATGTATGAATCCTAAACAATACACACTTAAAAAAATGAAATTAGCTGTGAACTTCATCGCTAAGATCATAGCTAACAGAAGTTCTTGATAATATTGATAATATGTCGCTAATTTGTTGTTAAATAGGATTTGCGAAGGATTTTTCTATTTAACAATAGAATTTATCCGTCATTAATTCTTATTCTTTAATAGTGACATTATTTATTTATATATATATATATATATATATATATATATATATATATATATATATATATATATATATATATATATATATATATATATATATATATATATATTGTGTCTTAGAGATTCTAGATTTTTAGACGTCAATGTTTCCCTCCTAGGAATGGTAGAAATTAGTCTTTGTAGCGGTCCAATTTACTTTGATTGTTTTCTTAATTTTACGGTATCTCTTAGAGATACAAATATCTTATATTCTTTAACTCTTAATGTTAAAATAACCAATTATAAAACCAAAATGGATCCTTACCAGTAGCAATTATTTATAGAATACAGTATAAAGCCATGAGTTCTGCCTTTAACACTGGAGCCATGAAAACCCTCTATAAAGGAGAAACTGTTCTTTCAAAACAGATCTAAACGATCTCACCTGTCAATACCAAAACCCATTTCTTGGAGCCATGAATAAGAGTTTTTTTTATCTTTTCAATAACATCGCTTCCTCCTTCGGGTACGTTTGTGGTAGATCTTGCTCCTTTTGAGGATGAAGATCCGAAAATAGGGGTTGATGCGGACCGTGCTTGGGGTGCCTGTTGTCCTAACGAGCTTACTTTGCACCTCGTAACTGGTTCAAAACATTCAAAGGTAATATCGAGGATGCTTTCCACATCAACATAGAACCTGCAATTAGCAGCCTTGGTGGAAGTTAAACTGGATTTGATTTTCTTTGAAGCCATTTAAATGTTCTTGAGCTTTGGTGATTGAAAAGTTGACTTTGATATGAGAGGTGTCCCATTGGGCGTGCCAAAATTTATAGACAATAAATTTGCATCGAGAAAATAAAATCAGAACCGAAAAATAGTGGAACAATCGTAGTAATTGATTTCAAATATTTGAGTGTTACAATCTCTATGAATCCTCTGATTCTTCCTTCCAATAGTAAATAAATTCAAGGGCTTTCGAGCTTGATCTTCAATCTATATTTGTTGCCACGAAGGATGATCTTGAATTCAACTAACACAAATTTTGATTTGAACTCGTACTCCCTAAACCTTGATTTGTTCTTCGTTCTTGAGCTTGAACTTGATTTCTTGAACTTGAACTTGATTGCTTGAAGCTTGAAACTTGTGGAGAAATTTACAGTATTTGATCCACAAGCTCTTTCTTGCTTCTTGTTATAACTTTTAGTATTTTTCTAAGTTACGAAGATCCCTATTTATAGTTGTGGTAGGAAAGAGTTATGATAAAAATAAACTCTTTCTGACCAATCAAATTGAAGTGTGACAAGGCCGCATTTGAGTGGCTAGAACATGTCACTTGCACAAGTAGCGCAGTTTCATTGGCCTTTTAATGTGAGTCGGCATGCTTTGTCATTTTGACATGTGGCATGATCCTATTGGTTCTTCCATTTGACTTGGCATGCCACGTCATTTGACACATGACACCAAACTGGGCATTTAGGAAGATGACATCTTGGGCTTAATGAAGTGGGCTCATCACTTTAGCCCTATCAAATGGGCTAGCCCAATGGATTAAGACTTATTTATTTAAGAAAAATGGGCATCCTATAACAACTCGTAATATGAATTGATAATTTTTTTGCCTTATATTAGGTTTGACAAAGATAGCCCCAAATAATTGACATTATATGGTCAAATCCTAAAAAAGACCTACTCTCTTTTATATTCTCTCTATAAAAAAAAACTACATGCTTATTTTGGCTTCCCTCACCCTTTCTCTCCTTGTATTTCTTCTTCCATCTCTTCTCTTTTGCTCTCATAGTTTAGCAAAAATTCTTGCAAATTATGCAAAAAAATCAACAGGATGAAAAGGTAAGGTTGATCTCACATCAGAGAAAATCAGAAGCAAAAACTAAGAGAAAGAAAATATATTTTAACTTTATTTTTCTTCTCTTTTTTTTTTGTTGGTTGGATTGAATGAGTGAGTGTGATTGAAATTGGTTTAAAATACCTAAACGAGGCTATATAAAAAATTTGAGCAAGATTAGCAAAAACTAAGAGAGAGAAAAAATATTTTAACTTTATTTTTCTTCTCGCTTCTTTTTTTTGGTTGGATTGAATGAATGGGTGTGATTGAAATTGGTTTAAAATATCTAAAAGGGGCTACATAAAATATTTGAACAAGATTAGAAAATACTAAGAGAGATAAAATATATTTAACTTTATTTTTTTCTCTCTACCTTTTTTTGGTTGGATTGAATGAGCGGGTGTAATTGAAATTAATTGAAAATACCTAAACGAAGCTATATACAAAATTTGAGCAAGATTAAAAGTGATATATACTGGTTTCAGGCAAAAAAATAGGCCTAAAAATCCAACTGCGACATGTGTATATCACATTGTATATCAGGTATATCACACACAAGTTTTTAAGGACGTCTGTGTATATCACGTTGTATATCGGTATATAACAAAAAAGTTTATGGATGCCCATGTATATCACATTGTATATCATATATATAACACAGATTTTTATGGATATACACAGATACACATAATATGCATGAGATATCACTGATGTACATAGAGATATACACATGTTACAATAGAGGATACACATGTGGGTCGTCTTAAACTTGAGTTTTTGATATTAAATGTGTTATACAAAGAAGGAAAATAAAAGTTTAATAATTTTTTCATATACATATTATTATTAGTATGTTATACACTGTGATATATAAATAATATATTATTAATTATTGATCAAATTAGGAAATTTTTAATGTAGCATGTTTAATCAAGTTCTAAAATATAAAATAATAAATATAATTGTGGAAGTAAATAATATTTTAGTATACAAAAAAATTAATTTTTGATGTACACAAAGAAGAAAAATAAACTTATGATATATTTTGGTATACATATGTTCGATATGCTATACACTGTCATATACAAATAATATAATACTTTTATTGTGATATACATTAATATAAAGGCATCAATAACTATATATATAATTTTATATTATTGATATATAAAGAATAATATTATTTATATCAAAGAATAAAAATAAAATTTTAATATACATGTTGATATAGACAAAGAAGAAAAGAAAAGTTGTCATAAATATATTATTATTGTGATATATATTTATTGGCTATTTGATGCTAATATCTATAACTAGGGCTATTTTCTGCCAATTATATGAGTATGTTGTTATATCATATGACGAGCTCTGGGCATATATAATTTTTTTGCTCGTACTCTATCAAATTATAGTAAACTTTAAGATATCACCCCATAGAGATTGGAACCACCTAGGCTACAAATTTGTATTGTCTATGTCAATATCTGATAGAATTAGATTGGTAAAGAGAGAGTTTTTAAAAAAATAGTAAAATAAAAGTAATAAATATTTTAATAGTTTTATAATAAAAGATAGAGGTTGGGATATTGTGAATCAACAAGATAAAGTCATTATAATAAAGTCAAAATTTTATTATTTATTTCTCTGTTTAACGAAATGATCGCTTATTTCTAATTCAACCAAATCACATACAAGTATCCAATTAATAACACCTCTTTCGATTAGTGTATTTAATTGATTAATAGTTAAACAGAGACCTTGTTTAAAGAATGACCATTTATTTCTAAGACAATTACTCCACATAACAATAATACATAAATAGCACCGCTCGCGCTTAGTGTTATCAATTTATTGACAGTTAGTGAAATTAAACAATATTTGACTAATAACACCTCTTTCGATTAGTGTAGTTAACCAATTAAAGTAATGACTTCAAACAAGAATTATCTTAGTTGAGTACACCAAGTGAGAAAAAGCCTCTTTCGATTAACCTTTGTTAAATCAATAAACTTGTTTAAATCTTTCTCTTCTCCCGAATAAGAAATAAAATAATAAGATAAAGATTTTGGTAAGTGAATATAATTATATCGATATAATCAATATCAAATGTTTTGGTGTATAAAGATGATAAAGAGAAAATCTCAACATAAGATGATAATAAAATTAAGATAAATATTATAACACTTTCATATCTTCATCTAGTATCCCAACCAAAGAAAATTTCTCCATAATGGAGAAAATATAAAGAAGAAAAATACTATTCTACAATAAAAGAAATAACTTTTAAAACTAAAACAAGCCAATATTAGAGTTGGTGTCCTCTGAACAAGAATGATTCTCCTTCCACTGAAAAGTCATGCCTATTTATAGGAAATTACGTCCGTAAAGTTCTAAGGGATGTCATCCTTGGAATGGGGATGCCATCCCTAGCTCTTGAATTAATTTCTTCTACGTGCTTCTTTCCACAGATGACATCCTTAGAATTGAGGATGACATCCTTGGATTGGGGATGCCATTCTTGACCTTTTTGTTGTATCTGCTTGAACACTCTTTTTTCTTCTCTTTTTCTTTTCTTTTCTTTTCTTTTCCTGCAACATATATTAATAATTTGTACAAATATTGAACAAAAAGTCACATCTATAAATAAAGTATTTGTTTATTTATATATATAATATATATATATATATATATATATATATATATATATATATATATATATATATATATATATATATATATATATGCCAAAACCCCTTTATTTAATCCAGATATATTGGGTTTATATAATTAATTTAATTATATTAGCTCATAATATTTATTTGAACCAGTATATCTTGAATTTTAAAATACAATCCAAATTCTTTTATAGATTTAATTTTAATAAAATTTATATGTCTACAATTATTACTAAGGGTAAAAAAGGAAAAAGATAATCAGTTTTGTCTTGAACTTTTAAAATTACAAATAGTTTGAACCAACTATTTTTAGTAATCACGGCTGATAATATGAGACACCGAGAGTAATATTAACTGCTAAAATATCAATTTATTTTGCATTTTTCTTGTCTTTCTATAAGTATACTTATTTTTTCGCAAACAAATTATTTACGTACTTCAATGCACATATTTGTTTGTTGTTTTCCTTTTTGCTTCAAACATACTTTTACCCCTAAAACTTGTCTGGAAATTTGTTACACACCCTAACTTGTTAAAAGTAGAACTATTACCCCTTTTGAACACGTGGTATGCGCTTCTAGAACATATCGTTGGGTCACTAAGTTGATCTGTTTGCTCTTGTGGATTTGGTGTTCCACTCTTGGCACCTTCTTTTTATATTTTTGTTTTTCAATTTATGGCATAATTTATTTTCTTCTTTCTTCCGGAGGTTTTGGGCACCAATTTCAGGGAACTAATATAGACAAGGAACTGAAAATAGGATACTAATATCCATCACCATTTCTGTTGGTGGGTCTTTTGGTAACTGCATTGTTAACCTAATTTCTCTTAGTAGTTCTTTAGGTGACTGTTATTGTACTTTCTTCATTACTCTGACGTGATCATGCTACTCGACCGCCTAAATCTGCAGAAGTAGATTGGCTGAATGAATGATTATTCGAAGTTGGTGGATGGAGATTGGAGGGTGAGAAATAAGGAAAATTTTGACAAAGTATGGTATTTGTGTTTTTCAACTATTTTCTTTATCTTATGCCACGTTTCGCATTAGCGTGCCATGCACTTCGCCTAAGAAATTAATCTAGACCATTAAGGAGGTTTTGGCCATGAATTTTAAGGGCTCGTTTGGTACTAGGGATAAGAGATAATTAATTTGAGATGTATTTATGTTACATTTATTTGGGATAAAATCGTAGCATAATTAATTCCGGGATTATGGTATTTTTTATCCCTATAGAAGAATGGAATAACTAATCCTGAAATAATTAATTATGGGATAACTTGTTTTCCAACCAAATGATTCTATAGTTAATATGACTTTTCTCTTCTGTGTTAATTTTTTTTTTTTTTTTTTTTTTTTTTTTTTTTTTTTTTTTTTCTCCTTTTTCTTTTTTTTTTTTTTTTTNTTTTGTATTTCCTCCTTTTCCTTCTGTTTGTATTTTTTCATCATTATGTAGAAAGATACATGTAAAAATAATAGAAATATATATATATATATTGAGTAGTCACTCCAACCAGCAAAATCTATATTTTGTATAAAAGTTTAATTAGTATATAGTACATATTTTATAGATTTTTTAACTAGTAAATGGAATTAGTTTCAATCCAACTATATTTTGCCCAGAAGAGTATGCGTAAAAAGTATTTTGGTGTAAGTTGAAGGGGTCTAAATTTCGTGATATTGCCACAAACAGAGAGACAAAAAAATCCGACAATTGACACAATGAGTGTCTTCCAAATTAATTCAGGTAAATGACTAGGAAATTACAAGTGGGGGCATATGTAATACTTGTAGAATATACCAGGTGATATGTAATACTAGTAGAAGAGGCCACAAGACACGTGCCTTTGACAAGTCGTCTTTTTCTTTTTGAGTTTGTCTATGCTTAATTAAGAGAGTAGATATCACACTCAGTAGAAGCAGAGTTGCTATTTCCATGAGTCAATACAAGAGAACGAGAAAACAATAATTTTAATAAAAATTTTCGTCACTTGCATACTTCATGTATCTTAAAACTTTTCGTTCTTACACTACAACGCATTTCTTGATTGGGTCCTCTGGCCAATAAATATACATTTTTCGTACCTTAAGGCAATCTTAACGTTATTTTGTTTTTCCATGTGAAAAAGAAAGGATATATTGTCACTAAAAACAACAGTAGACAGACAACTACATTCTAATTTTGGGGTATTATCACTTTTATTCTGCGTCAGAAACTATTTATATTTGATAGCCAAAAATAGTACTATATAAAATTTGTTATTTTTTTAAACAACATACAATATGTATATATATTTTTCAGCTATTATTTTAACAGCGGCTATGCAATACCGCTTTTCCTCTAATTTTTAGTACCAGATTTGCCCTTTTTTCCTAGAAGTAAAATCCACCAACTCACACATTAGACTTTAGACTACAATATAGTAAGAAATCATATATATTGACAAATTTAAGCTCTACACTCCAAGCAAGCTTATTGTTAACAAAGAGGAGTAAAAAAAATTCATGTGTTTTTAGTCATGATATATAGGGTAGTCATGTAGAATAATGAATTCAGCAATATTCACGATTTAACAACAATAAACTCGGTAATGTGTACGCAACCTTATTCCTACTTTGTGAAGGTAGAGAGACTGTTTCCTGATAGATTCTACGTTCAGAAAAAGCAAATACATATCATAGTAAAAAAGAAATACAATAATGAATAAACCACGTAAAGGAAATTTAGGATTCAGAAAATAGGATATATTTTTTTCTCTGCTACTCGCTTTCCTTAAGCAAATAAGTCATTTTGGTTCAGTTTATTTACAATTTCGAATCTCTTGTTTTCCACGAGTGACAACTTGTTTTGCTTGCATTGACTTGTGACAGAGGAAGCTCGTAAAACCTTAACAACCGATACGATTTTCACTAGGATAACTCTCTTTGTTTCCTTTACTCTTTTCCCTTGAATGTCTAATAGTATTACTGCTTACTCCTATTAGAAAGAGGACCAACGATGGTTGGTAGAGTTGCCAAATTAAAATAAAAGGGGAATTAATAAAAAGGAAAATAGAAATAAATTAAGAAAACGTGGTTGGTGAAGTGAAGACCCGAGATATTTACGTTGTTCAAGAGCTTTATAGGTTAATAAGCTGATCAATAATTGAACGAATTATATAATGGTATAGTGGTGCTTCAAACCCCAGTGTTTCATTGAACACAAAGTTTGGTAGCAAAGCATACTTACTATTGCTTTCTTCGAAGTTAAAACAATGCAGAAGAAAGGAGGAGAACTCAGAAAATCGTATGAAAAATCTGAGAGAATGGACTTGTATTTTTATCCAATGTTGAGCTCAAAACTGAAGAGGTGCAACTCTTCAGAATGGCTGTTTATGTAAAACGGCTATAACATGAATGATTATTTACGCAACAATAAACTAGGAATTGAAGACGGAGGTTAATTTTCAGTTACAAAACTGAAAAAACTAAAAACATATAACAGAAGAAAAGAAACCGTTTAATATTTCCGTTGGATTTAATATTAATATTCCGTTGAATTTCTGTCAATATTTGCTATTAACAAATAAATTTTATCCAAAAAATTAATCAATCAATGGTCATCACCAAATCCGAATCTGAATCTGATCCGAGCGAGCGACGGCGCGAGGCTTGCCTTCTTCTTATCTCTTTAAGAGCTACAAGAAGTGCAATTGTATATATACCCATCAAAAACCTTTTCCTCTTCCAATATGGGATAATGTCCCTTTGTCAAGGAGGGAATCTCAAATGAAACTCAAATATTTTATTTTTTCATTCCATTTTCCATTCACCCTCTTTGAAGCCTAATTTAACTTAAAACATCAACAATCCTCCACATGAATGGGAAATGGTTATATCACATAAATATGCATGAAAAACTGTATGATACACAAGCAAGGATTAATTGCATCTGGATAAGTAGGTTTCCCTTTGAACTTTCCATAGTGAACTTATGTCGGATATACTCGGTCAATCAGTAGATTTGATATCTTTGAACTCTCGAACTTTGGTGTATACCTAAACAATCATAAGTCACACAATCAACCCTTAACCGTCTTTGATTCTCATTGTTGTGTTCGTTTCAGCCATGAACACCGTCTTGTTTCATAAGTGCGTAGAGAACTGTCCTTACAAAATTCTCCTTAAAGCGGTTAACACTTCACACTTACATAGGTGATTCCTAAACGTGTCATCCCGTACATACATTGATGAGTTTTCAATGTCTTAGCCTTATGCTTCTTATATTTTGATGATCTAACAAACTTGTCATGAAGAACCAGATAGAGCACTTGTCTAAGGATCAGTTTCTAAATGGGTTTATGTTCATCCATAGTTGAGTTGTAATCTTGTTGTTTTGCTTTTCATTGTATTTCCTAGTTTGCTTTTTTAGAAGCGTTGTCTTAGGAACAAACCAAAATTCGTAAACTTCTGAGTTTATGTTGTGACTAGGGATAATCATAAGTTTAAAGCCTTTGTAACCAGGATAGTTATAGAGTGGCTTATGATGGTTGCATCCCAAGTTAGTTTGCAGTCTTTGCAATAGGGTTTTTGCAAAGTGGCTTGTGGTGGTTATATCACAAGTTAATTTGAAGTATTTACAATAAGATTTTTGCAAAATGGCTTGTAATAGGTAGATTACAAGTTAGTTGAGTTAAAAGCCTACAATAGTAGGTCGTGCTTTTTTTATCCACTTATGTGGGATTTTTTCACGTAAAAAATCTCCTGCCTTCTTTACTTTCAGTCTTGACTGCCTGCTAGGCATCATCTCATAGAGGACCATGTACTTTATAGTTTGGTGGACTCATATAAGTTAACATACATTATCTGATATACCCCGTTTCAAATTTAGAAATCATTAAAAAGCCTTAATGTTTTATCCTTGCTACTTAACATTGTCTCATCACGAGAATTGACCAAAATTTTAATTAACAATGTTGAACCTTCATTAATGACTTTGTTTGATCTCCTTGAACCTAGATCTTGGGATCTCCAGTCTTCTAGGTAGAGTTACCACCACAATGAGTTGTTCTCGGACATAGTCCCATTCCCCTCGATGATCTCAACTACCTCTCTAATTAGGTCTTTTATAAGTGGATTCGACACATTATCACTTGTTTTTACATAGTCAATCGTGATGATTCCTCTAGAGAGTAATTGCCTAATAGTTTTATGTCTTCGTCGTATATAACAAAATTTATCGTTATACATAACGCTCTCGGATCTTCTAATTGCTGCTTGACTATCACAATATATGCATATTGGTGCCAATGGTTTGGGTCAAAATGTAATGTCTTCTAAGAAATTTCGGAGCCATTCAGCTTCTTCACCGGCTTTAACTAAGGCTATATTCAGCCTCCATTGTAGAGCTGGCAATTCAAGTTTGTTTGGACGACTTCCAAGATACAACTCCTCCACCAACAGTGAATACATATCCACTTTTGGACTTAGAATCAGTTGAACCGGTGATCCAATTTGCATCACAGTATCCATCAATCACCGCAGGATATTTTCTATAGTGCAAAGCAAAGCCCTGGGTATGTTCTAAATATCCCAAAACTCGTTTTATTGCCATCCAATGAGATTGACCTGAATTGCTCGTGTATCGACTCAATTTGCTTATAGCAGAAGCTATATCTGATCGTGTACAATTCATGATGTATATTAAGCATCCCAACACACAAGCATAGTCCAATTATGATATGCTTTGGCCTTTGTTCTTTGTTAATGCAAGATTCACGTCAATTCGAGTCTTTGCAACTTTAAACCCTAAGTGCTTGAATTTTTCAAGTACTATCTTAATATAATAAGATTGTGACAATGCCAGACCATGAGGAGTCTTATTGATCTTAATCTCCAGAATTAAATCAGCAACTCTCAAGTCCTACATATCAAACTTGCTATTTAGCATACACTTAGTAGCATTTTGTTGGCGATTTCATTACTCATTATCAGTATATCGTCCACATATCATCCACAAATCAATGACTATGTGATTTGGAATATTTTTAATGTACACACATTTATCACATTCATTTATCTTAAAACTATTTGTCAACTGTTTGGTCAAATTTTGCATGCCATTATTTGGGTGCTTGTTTTAGTCCGTAAAAGGACTTAACAAGTCTACATACTTTATTTTCTTTACCTGGAACCGCAAACCCTAATGCTACTAATATCCGTATGAACGTAATTCTAGTAACTAGAGAGTATACATCAAAGTAGTCAAGACCTTCTCGTTGTCTATACCCTTTGACTATAAGTCTTGCCTTAAATTTATCAATAGTGGCATCATCTTTCATTTTCCTCTTAAAAATCCATTTTAGAACCCAAAGCCTAAGCCGAACCGAAGCCGAGCCGAGCGAGCGACGACGGTGACGGCGCAAGGCTTGCCTTCTTCTTAACTCTTTAAGAACTACAAGAAGAGCAATTGTATATATACCCATCAAAAACCTTTTCCTCTTCCCACATGGGATAATGTTCCTTTGTCAATGAGGGAATCTTAAATATTTTATTTTCCCTCAATTTTCCATTCACCCTCTTTTGAGCCTAATTTAGCTTAAAAGCTCAACATCAAATAGTGTTGCAATCATTATATTAAACACTCTAATCCGAAGCCGAGTCGAGCAAGCGACGATGACGACGACGAGAGGCTTGCCTTCTTCTTAACTCTTTAAGAGCTACAAGAAGAGCAATTGTGTATATATATATACCCGTCAAAAACCTTTTTCCTCTTCCAATATGAGACAATGTCCTTTTGTCAGGGAGGGAATCTCAAATGAAACTCAAATATTTCATTTTCTGTGTTGCAATCATTAGATTAAACACTAATTTTTTCATGTCTAAATATAAATAATTATATTGTGTGAGTTAGTGCTTGTTGACCCAACTCACTGGTGGCCTTTACACATTACCTTTTTCTAATTTAATTCATAAGCTGGTATTGATTGATAGCTTGCTTATTCTCTCTACCAAGCAAATGGTAAGAGCTGAATTTTTTTTTTTAACTCTAGTTCAAGGATATACAGTAACAAGAGATCTAAATACAATGGATCGGGTTTGGTTGGTAGACATGGCAGAGTAGGTTGTAAAAATAACACCAACTAGTTAGTTTTTTGGACGGGTAATTAAAAAAGTTAGTTTTTGTAAAGTCATTGTAAAATAGTCATTCGGAAAATTTCAGTATAATATGGTGGATTATGGGGTTCTTGCATATAAACTTCCCGTATATTATGTTGGAACTCTAGCACATTATGCTGGAAGCTCATGATATGTAAAAAATTTGAATTCCGACATATTTTGCTAGAATTTTTCCGAATTTTCAAGGGTAATTTTGTTTAAATTTTATCGTTACATGAAAAGTGGCTAAATTCCGATTACTTTTGAACTTGTAGCTTTTTTTTAATTACCAGTTATAAATTTAGTTATTTTTTATTTCGGTTCTTTATTTTGCTTTTATTTTTTGTATTTTCTTTTACACTTTCTTTTTCCAATTTCGGTTAAAGTTTATGTCACTCGGATATTCAAAAAGTGTTGAACTCTCTAAATATACAGTATGATTGGTGATTCGATACAGATATTATTACATGACATTCTTGAGGAATCGAAACAACATATATTAAAATTGTAATTTGATGATCATAAATTTAATAAAAGAAACAAGACATTAAATGGTAAGTATAGTTGATCATGCTTTTCGAGTTGATGCATTTAGATGGATGTTTCATGTTTGGTTCTATAAAACACACAGCAAGATAAAGAAAAATGGAGAAGACAAACTTATGTCTATTGTTCTCCTCTTTTCTCCTTAAGAAGTAAAAATTCATCATCTGTTTTCATTTCCTTAAATTGTCACACAGACAAAATCCATCATTTTTCTTTTGACAACAAAATACTATTACGTCACTTTGCTCAATTTATCATTTTATCTACGTTTTCTACCCAAAAAAAAATAGATTAAAATGTGCAAATTAAGTAGGTGAATATTGACTTTCTACCAGTTTAGTGGAGCAAATATGTTATACCTAAAATACCCTTTACCTAACAATAGTCCACTTGTTCCCGTTCTCTCCTTCCTCCCTCCAACAACTTTCCCCCACCCAAAAAACCTCCTTATAAAACCCCATTCCATCTCTCCTTCTTCTTCAGGTACCCTTCATCTTCCTCAATTTCAGGTACCCAAAAAAAACAAGAAAATCACATACCCCAAAACACTAACATTTCTCATAAAAGTATTAAATCCAATGGCTCTGTCAACTAGTAGCACTACCAACTCCCTTCTTCCCAAATCTCAATTGGTTCAAAACCATTCCCTTTTACCTTCTCCATTAAAGAATGCATCTTTCACCACCAGCTCAACCAAAGCCGTTAGATTTGTTCAACCAATCTCAGCCGTTCATTCCGCTGACTCTTCCAAGAACCCCATTGTCTCCGACAAGCCCTCCTCCAAGCCTTCACCGGCGGCCGCCACTGTTACGGCGGCGACTACGACGGTGACAAAAACAGAATGGGCAGTGGATAGCTGGAAATCCAAAAAGGCTCTTCAGTTACCCGAATACCCAAATCAAGAGGAGCTTCAATCTGTTCTCAAGACGATTGAAGATTTCCCTCCTATCGTGTTTGCTGGTGAAGCGAGGAGTCTTGAAGAACGGCTCGGGGAGGCTGCTATGGGCAGGGCGTTCTTGTTACAAGGAGGTGATTGTGCTGAGAGTTTTAAGGAATTTAATGCCAATAATATTAGGGATACTTTTAGAATCCTTCTTCAAATGGGTGCTGTTCTCATGTTTGGTGGTCAGATGCCTGTTATCAAGGTTCCTTCTTTTTCTTCTCTTTACCTTTTTTGGCTTGTGTGTGTGCCTTTTGTTTCAAGTTTATGTTTACCATATAACGTACATGGATGTGATTCCTTATTTAAATCTTTCATTTAATGGTATCTTTCAATAAGATTCTTTTATGTTTGTTTGTTTGTTGAATTTTGTTATTTTGCTTCATATTGTCCCTATTTCTGAAAAGTTTCAACTTTTATAAGCTTTTTAGGCTATTAGATTGCTTAAAAAATTAAGTGTGGATTGGTAACAGGAATAAATATGGTAAATAACATTTAATAATGGGAGAAGTTTTTAAGCTGTTGATGTATCTAAGTTAAATTTTGCTGGAAATGAAATCTTACTTGATTCTTGGAATTGACTGTTATTAGCATGCTCTGTTTTTAGCATTAGGTTATTTTATATTTCCATTTCTTTTGAAGTGATCCATGTTCAAATTTATGCCTGTATAAAGGAAGATCCAATTATGTATAGGTTGGAAGAATGGCTGGGCAATTTGCAAAGCCAAGATCAGATAATTTTGAGGAGAAGAATGGAGTGAAGCTGCCAAGTTACAGGGGAGACAACGTGAACGGAGATGCATTTGATGCCAAGTCAAGAACTCCTGACCCTCAGAGGTTGATCAGGGCGTATTGTCAATCTGCAGCTACTTTGAATCTATTGAGGGCTTTTGCTACAGGAGGATATGCTGCCATGCAGAGGATCAACCAATGGAACTTGGATTTCACAGAGCACAGTGAGCAGGGTGATAGGTATGTTCTATCTTGTATTATGCACTCTAATTGTATTTTGTCCTTCCTTCTGATCCATTTTATGTGGCATCATTTCCTCATTAGTCCCTTTCCAAAAGTAATGGCACCTTTTTTATATTTGAAAACAATTTAACTTTAAATATCATGATATTCTTTTATAGTCTCATGAATCTCATGGCATGTTGAAGATCACATTCACACATTCTGAAAGTCTTTTCTTTTTTTAAATAAACTTTGTGCCAAAATTGAAGGGGCTCGAGTATCATTTTGTCTTAGTGGGAATATTAGCTGGAAACTGTTGCCATGCTATCACTGTCAAGTACATTTGTGATGGTATCTCGTAACTTTTCCTTTTGTAACCTCACCTATCACTTACAATATACTAGCATAAGTGCAAAGAATAAATCCAAATAATTATGAGACTTTATGTTGCATCCTTATTATGAGACAAATAATTCGTAGATTTTAAAGAGCTTATTACGTTACATCATTAACACGAGGCATGCATCGGGGCTTCTCATGGTAGGTATCGTGAACTAGCTAATAGAGTGGATGAGGCCCTTGGTTTCATGGCTGCTGCTGGACTTACAGTGGATCATCCTATTATGAAAACCACAGAGTTCTGGACTTCTCATGAGTGCTTACTTTTGCCCTATGAGCAGTCACTAACACGATTGGATTCGACTTCTGGTCTTTACTATGATTGCTCTGCACATTTCCTTTGGGTTGGAGAGAGAACTAGGCAGTTGGATGGTGCCCATGTTGAGTTCTTGAGAGGAGTTGCCAACCCCCTTGGTATTAAGGTGATCACAGTGCTGTATTATCAACTTATTGTGATTGTTCTTTTTGTGAATGTAAAATTAGGGTGCTAACGCAACTTTGTGCTACAGGTCAGTGACAAGATGGATCCAAGTGCATTGGTCAAGCTCATTGAGATTTTGAACCCTGAAAACAAAGCTGGGAGGATTACAATAATTACCAGAATGGGAGCAGAGAACATGAGGGTTAAGCTTCCTCATCTTATCAGAGCAGTCCGAAGAGCAGGGCAAATTGTCACTTGGGTATCTGATCCTATGCATGGGAATACCATCAAAGCTCCTTGCGGACTAAAAACTCGACCTTTCGATTCCATCAGAGTAAGTTCTCGTGCCAGGTTCAGAAATCCTTAAGTCCTCAAAGCCAACATTGAATTCACTAAATTCGTAAAATATCTCTTAGAGTAATTGCATAGTTCCTCTACATGATCAGTAATTGCATCCTATAAAGCGGTGCCTCCTCATAATTCATTGAAAATCACACAGAAAATCAAAGTTCAAGTTATAATATATTAGATTCTTTATATCTGGGGAGTTGCTCGATGAGTCCATTCTCTTGAACTACTCTCATCATTTTTTGATAAGCTGAATGATATGAGTCTTTCAACCATAGATAGTGAGACAATTGGTAGTTCACTTAAACAATAGTAGTTATTTCTTGGCAAGACTAGGGCCAAGAAAATGAAAGTTACCGCCAAAAAACTAGAAGTCATTTAATACAGAGTCTTTTCATTGGTGACTACGAAATGGTCCACCATAGATAATGAGAGAACATTGGTAGTTCACAGGAAGAATAGTAGGTATTTCTTGGCAAGACCAGGACCACGAAAGTGAGCATCCTGATTGGTAGGAGAGACGAGTAACGTGGAGCTTGTAAAGCTTTTTCTTCAGTGAATCAGTCAACAGAATATATGTTTTTTATATTGATGGTGGGTTTAGATAATGTGTGCAACTACTTTAATAGGTTTGGTTGTTGTATGTCTCTTTCAATGAGTTTGATTATCCGGACCAACATGTCTGGTGGCTTTATTCTTTTATATGTTACATCATTAACACGAAGTACACGTCTCACATGACTCTGTTGTTGTAACAGGCTGAAGTAAGAGCATTCTTTGATGTTCATGAGCAAGAAGGAAGCCACCCAGGAGGAGTACACCTGGAGATGACAGGCCAAAACGTCACAGAGTGCATCGGTGGATCACGAACTGTGACCTTTGATGATCTGAGCTCACGTTACCACACCCACTGTGATCCTAGGCTCAATGCATCTCAATCCCTTGAGCTCGCGTTCATTATTGCAGAACGCCTAAGAAAGAGGAGGCTTGGATCAAAAAGCGTATTAGGTCAATAGATATTTGGAAAGGTCCAAAATGCTGCTTTTCTTGATTTACTTGTTCGCTAAATTATGAATGATTGTATCAATGTTTACATTTTTTTTAAAGACCGTTTTGAAGGATATTGTATGTTGCCCTATGTGCATACTAGAAGAGTGCTATGTTGTATGAGAATTTGGTGACTAAGGAATAAAGCAGTTACTTTGTCTTATGATATCTGTTAAACTTATTTATTTGACATTTAGATGAGAACTGAGTGTATACCGAAGCGCCTGTGCTGCATACTGTACTTTTTCCAAGTTTCTTTATTCTATTTTTTGGTTGTTGGGGTTTGGGTTTGGTTGTTGGGATTGGTAGATCTGGATCAAATCAAGACGTTCCGTTATGAGTATATTCTCAATGGACTCGGCCACCTACCACTTAATCAAACACGTTTTATTATTAAAATTATACGTATTTTATGTATCTTCTAAGTGAAATTGTAGATTCTTTCCGCATACTCATCATCACTCGTTTAGTACTCTCTCCGTTCACTTCTAATTATGTATTATCCTAAAAATTTATTTTCACTTTTACTTTATCAATTTTAATAAATATAGGGAAGATCATATTTTGTTTCTTGTTTTACGCTAATTTTTAATTACTCCTTTTAAAAATAATTTTTTATGACTTTTCAAAATACTATACAGTATTATTTATTACGGGTACTATGGTGATATATGCATTTCATCTACATGGACAACTAAAATTAAATGGAGAGAGTAAAAGGTTTTCTCTGAGCTGTTAGACACATGTAAGCTGGTGTACTTTTTCGACGAGCTATATGAATATTTTATTATAGTATGCTATTAATTCACACACACTATTTTTGTTCTTCAATGGAAATTTATGACATCCTTTTGTGTAGGGCTGTGCACGGATCGGATCAAATTGGATTTAACACATTTCAAATTCGAATTTCGGATTCTAAAAAATGCAATCCGAATTCGATCCGAATTATATCGTATTGGATCAGATTTTAAAGTTTAGATCGGATCGAATTTCGGATTGTATTATGCTTCAAAGTTGCAAACTAATATGTATATTTTCTTTGTAAAAGAGGCTATACATTAAGAAAAATTCATGTTTATGCAATTATGAGAGTATTATGGTGCCAATATAGCTAAATCTAACAATTGTAAAGGTAATAACTTGGAGGAAGATGTCAAGGAAGTACTGACTATCCAAAATTAAAGTGTAGTATTTATACATTACCTAATAATTTCGGATTTCGGATTGGATCGGATTAAAATATACCAATCCGAATCCGATCCGAAATCCAAAATTTTAATAAACACAATCCGAATCCGGTCCAAACCGAAATCCAAAATACAAAATTGAATGGATCGGTTTGGATTTCGGATATCCGATCCGAATGAACAGCCCTACTTTCATGTCTAATATTAAAGTGACAAGGTTGATAACAACTTCGGGGCCAAGTTTTCAAGGGTTTTAACAGGGGGATTTGCAGCCATATTTTATATTTGTACTACCTTTTAATCTGTAGTCTATTTTTTAAAATTATTGATTTGGTAGCCATCTGACAAAAAATCCGTAATAATATGACAATTATACCCCTGACAAAAGATATAAAACCTGCATCACGCATTAATCACGTGATCTGCAACCTCATTCATGAAAAAAGATCTCCCCCTCTCCTCTCAGTAGCTTTATCAAAAAACTAGAAACTTGAACCAGATCCATCTTTATAATCACACTTGCATGAAGTTGTCCGACGGTATAGCTTGAAAGTGTTCACTTTAAGTCTGAGTTCTAATCAAATACAAGCTAAAACTTCATGCTAACGTAGCATGAAGTTGTTTCACTTAAGGTAAAACTTCATGCTAATATAATATGAAGTTGTTGTCACGACCCAAAATCCAATATAGGTCGTGATGGCGTCTAACGCCGCCGTCAGGCAAGCCAACGTTGATTTATCAATTTATTTACTCATTTTATTACTTTTGAAATCATAATCTCCATTAATTTAATGGTATAAAATAGAATTTTCAGGGTAAAATGATAATACATATGCAATTACAATAACTAACAACCCGTAGGAACCCCCAAAACCCGATGTCACAAGTGCACGAGCATTTTCTAAGGAGTACACCAATTATACAACATATGTCCAGAATGTAAGTCAGACAAGATAAAATAAATAGTACAATAAGGACTCGGTGGACTGCGATGCGTAGCCTGAATTACAGCTCACATAAAGTCTCCTCAACAGATGCGCCTATGCGCCAAGATGATCACCAAATGAATTCTCAAATACTGCACATTTAGTGTAGAAGTGCAACATGAGTACGTAAATCAATGCGTACCCAGTAAGTATCTAGCCTAACCCCGGAGAAGTAGTGATGTGAGGTCGACATCAACACTTACTAGAGGTCCAAATAAATTAATGATAATTCATGACAGGTTGAAGTGCACAACAATAGTAGAGTAAATCTGTAATTTCATAATTTTTCTATTCATTTCTTTTAAAGCACACATTTCTAAATCTCATATTCTACATTAACAACTCATAAATGTCAAGTGCCAATATCAAATAAATAGGGAATACCATATAAAATGCCGAGCATCAGTGAAAAGATTAGCTTGTGAATATTCGGACAACTAGTGATGTAACCCATGATTCTGCCGAGGTCGTTCGGCCCGATCCAGAATAATGTGTATACTGTCGAGGGTCATACGACACGAATCATAGATGCATCTATATACCGCCGAGGCATTCAGCTCGCTCCACAAGAAAGGAAGGAAGTTACTGACTTACGAGGTACGTGCTTACAATACAGTACATGAGCACGAAATAAATTTAATTTTATTGTTTCTCAACTAACTCGTCCACAACTCAAATTGATAAGGCTCAGCCTAGTATACATATATTTAGCTTTAAATCAATTTCAGTTATAACTTTAATTAATTTAGCCAGCAGAATGAGTTCAAATTATTCAATTATTTCATGATAAAGTCCTACGTCTACCCGGACATAAACATGCTTTAGCTACGTATGAACTCTGTCACGTCGTGTGTACGTAACACCCACACTAGTTGCACATAACAATAAATATCACTTAGGGGGTAGTTTCCCATTCACAGAATTAGACAGGAGACTTACCTCCCTGCGAAGTTCAATAATCGGCTCCAACACCACTCTAACACCTCAAAACGATATCAGTCACTCCAAAACTAGTCAAACAATGTGAAAACCAATAAAAATATACTCTAATTCTCATAATAAATCAATTCATAACAATTCCCAACTCCGATCGAAAAGTCAATAAAGTCAACTTTCGGGCCCACATGCCTGGATCCCGATATTTTTTAAAGATAAACTTTACCCATAACGTTATGAACTCAAATATATGATTTATTCCAAAACTCATGTCCAACTGCGAAATCCCAAACTTCTACTAGTTTTCATGTTTAAATCCTTATATAACACATGTATTTAACTCACAATGTGAAGAAATCACTTATCTAGTGATGGGTGACGAAGAAACTCATTCAAAATTGTCCCAAGCTCGGTTCCATGGAAGATTTGAGATAAAATGAGCCAAAACCCATTTTCACAAACTTATACAGTGCCCAGGCAACCCTTCTTCGCGATCACAGAAAAAGCCTCGCGATCGCGAAGGCCAAAAATACTACTGCCCCAAAACCTACTTCGTGTTCGTGTCTATAACATCGTGTTTGTGATGAATCACTTCCCTAACCCCCTGCGTTCGTGATTCCTTAGTCGCGTTCGTGTTTCCTCCATTTCCTCTTTGCGTACAGAGTTGGGCCTCGGTGTCCGCGAAGCAATGCCAGTCCCACCTATGCGTTCGCTGGCCCCTCCTCGCGTTCGCATAGGGCAATCAGCTGCCCCATCCAGTTTCCTTCTTCGCGATCGTGAAACACACCAATACACCAACACACCAGCAAGAACAAAACTGGGAAAAATGGTCTAAAACCACCGAATAACACCCGAAGCCCCGGGACCCCATCCAATCATACCAACTAGTCCTAAAACACGAAGTGAACCTGCTCGAGGCCTCAAATCACCCCGAACAACATCAAAACTATGAAACAACAATCGAAATCCTTCTTTATGCTTTCAAACTTCCAAACTTCGACGAACGTGTCCGAATCCTATCAAAACATTTTGGAATAACGCCAAACTTTGCACACAAGTCAGAAATCACGATACGAACCTATTCTAAGGCTCTGAAGCTCAAACAGACATCGATAACACCAAAGTCCACTCTAACCAAACTTAAGAAATTCTAAAACTTTCAAAATCCTAACTTTCCACAATAAGCACTGAAATGCTTCCGAACCACCCGATACTCAACCCGAACATACGCTCAAGTCCAAAATCATCATACCAACCTATTGGAACCTTTAAAACCCAATTCTGAGGTCGTTTATTCAAAAGTCACACCTTAGTCCATTCTTCCAACTTAAAGCTTTCCGAAATTAGGATTTTCCATTCAACTCTGAACTTCCCGAAATTTGATTCCGACCACACGTACAAGTCATAATACCTAAAGTAAAGCTATTCAAGGCCTCAAACTACTGAACGACGTGTTATAGCTCAAAACGATCGATCGGGTCGTTACATTCTCCCCTACTAAATCATACGTTCGTCCTCGAATGTGCCAAGAACCGTTCATGAGTTGTCCAAAATCACTGTTCAACACCTTGTGCACCTACCTGTGCCACCACAACCCAGTTGAGCACATTAGCTCGATATAGACTGAAGATCCTCCCTACAACCTTAGCTAACAAGCCTTAGAACCAAATTCTAACATCTGGAATCCTCCACGAGGCCCGATTCTAACATACAATACTGCATCAATCACCGAACACCATACCCAACATGACCATGATCCTCTGCTGGAATCACACCATGCACCACATAAGTCGGTTGCCCATAATAACATCCTCTGACCACAATACCTAGAATTTCACGATTCTAATACCCGGAGTACACCTCATAATGCATATAAGCCCTGTTCTAACTCTCGCAACACTACCACGATGGAAAGGATGTGTAGAAACTCATAACCACCTGCTGAATGAACAAATCATGGAGTCTCTCCTCCTGACAAGGACCATTAATGAACTGAATAACGATATTTGCTCTTTAACATACATTATATAAATATGATTGTACTAATTTCAGGTCCAATAATCTCGTCTGGCCCAGTACAAGCTTCTCAAGAAATAAACCATCTCAAGCACGGACCAGGATTTCATATGACGCCATTAATGAGCCAACAAACTATAATTAGAATAAGACACATAAGGAAGAAAAAACTCTAGAAAAGAACTACCCATCCCACGTAATGAATAAAATGACCAAAAAGATGCTATGAAACTTTCTACGATAGTGAGAAACAAAATACACAAGGATAGATATAGGGAATGTACTCATCATCTCGCCGTTGCGGTATACAACCCGATCCATACATGATACTGTTTTGGCGTGCAACCCAATCTAAAAAAACATATCAATTGTGGTTTGCCACCCGATCCACACATAAAAATAAATAAGAAAATTCCCATCCAACCATATTTATTATACCTATGAAATACCGAATATCGATCACAAACACGCTAAGTGCAAAATATAATCATGGGGAGACGGATAACGCCATACGCTACAAAACCCAAGCACGACTATGGTGCAATAAATGATCTGCATCTCGAGAGCCATCCTACTCATATGATACCACAAGCTATACGGGACCACAACACAAGTGTGAATAATCAAGTTGCCTCACAACCCACTTGGCACAATAGAGTAATACACGAGATAGCTGATGATTGGAATAACATCCAATGCCCGACGACTCCTCCGTAAGCAATGCTATTGATCGGTGCCAAACCTGCACCACTATGGAGCAGCGAGAGCGATCGATGCAGCTTTTACCCGAATAGGTCGGGATCGAATCCACAGGGAGCTAGATTTGGGAATTGGTTTCCTAACTAAACTAGCAATGTGTAATGCTCTTAATTACACTTCCAATTATAGTTGTTCTTTTGATTACTTATATTTGTTTATACTATGATATGCTAAATTTAACTAAGAATACTTGCTAAAGGGTTGTCTAATAGGTAACGAGGCACTAGGGAAATGACTTCCCCCTAGGTGAATACTTGACGGGTTCCTAAGTCTAAGGCAAAGATATTATGTTTGGGATCACGATATAGCCGTTGCACGAAACTACTCACTCTATACCTCCCGGTAGCTTGAGTGACTTTGCCCGAATCGACTTTCTCAAGACCAATTGGGTGTCAAAATTAAGCAAGCAACGTAGGCTCAAGTCGGGTGTTACTATCTCTAGATTTAACCCTTTAATTGGGGCTATCAATCTCTTGAGTATGCCCCAATTTCTTGTTGGAATGATTTCCTAGACTTAAGCTCTCTTTCTCAAGAAAAGCCCGTCACTTAGGCACAAATTAGTGTTTGCAACTACTAATCCAACATACAAAACATAAATCAGTCCAAATATCAACCATCCATAAACATCTAAACATTAAAACATAAGACCCATCAAATACCCATACTAGGGTTGAGCCACTACCCTAGCTAATGGGTCTAGCTGCTCATACTTATGAAAGAAAACAAGAAATTAGATGAAGAATAACTCATAATATTTAATTACGAATTAAGATAATGAAGATTCAGCGTAAATGTAGCTACAAATTACTTAAAATGGAACAAAAGAGTAGTTCACGTGCTCAACCCAAAGTCAGATTACAAAAGATGACCTAAAAATGTGAAAAGAAAGTATTTATACTAGGCTAAATTTTCTGGACAAAATTACCCTTGATGAGGTAATATAGTCCACACAAAATACACCGCGGACCGCGCTGAGGCTTTTTGGCTTGACTTTGCATTCTCTGAATCTGGTCACTGCGGGCCGCACAAAATGCATCGTGGTCACGGTGGCTTCAATGCGGTCCGCACAAGATGTCTTACGGACCGCGCTGGCTTCAATCTCCATTTTTCATAACTCTCTAAATCTCATCTCTGCGGACCGCATAAAATGCTTTACGACCACGGTGAGGCTATTGCGTTCCGCAAAAAATGGTTTGCAGCCGCAGTGCTTGAGTTACCCAAAATGGAACCTCTCTGAATCTTATCACCACGGACCACACAAAATGGATTGCGGCTGCAGTGGATCTGTTTCAACTGTGCTTGGACTTGTCCTTTGTACTTGTGCATGTTTCACTCCTTTTTGAGATGATTTTTACTAATTGTCACCATTTTGACCAAACCCTGCAAACAAGTATGACCTGTAAGCCTTAGGACTATTTTATATACATTTTTAATCAAAACTAAAGTAAAAAGAAGTGTAAAATTAAATAGAGTCCCTAGTTATCAACTCCCCCAAACTTAAGCTTTTTTTTGTCCTCAAGCAAACAAAATAAGACCCACATCTTAAGAGTAAAACCAAGAAAATTTAGCTGACCTAAAGTGACCTCGTCTAGCATTAATTGGGACCAACAATCGCCCTCAAATCAAATAAATCATTGACAACATTCAACTTTTCAAACACCATGGTTTTAGTGCGGCACAAGAGCATCAAGGATTGACTCGACTCACCAAAGAAACTCTTTCTACTACCTTGGCCATTGTGGAACCCAAACTCATAATCCTCAACTCTCCCTGAGCAAACCTTACTTTTAGATTGAAGCAATCAGAACGAGGATAGTGAAAACATGCTCATCTTTCTCAAAGAAAGGTCGCAAGGCCGTTTCTAAGTACCATAAGCTTTCCTCTTATGTGAGTCACCACTAATGTAAGCTTCATTCAACTCAAGATAATATAGGGCTTTGTGGAGATATAGTGAAGGCTTTTGGTTCAGGGTAGGAAATATTTGGTCTAAGTAGGTTCCATCTTCCCTTTAGCACTTAATTTGCTTCATTTTTAGCACGCGTTCTCTTGACTTTTCACGTCATTTACTACTTTCTTAGGGGTTAGAGAGATACACTGTCACTCTTTCTTGTTCATTTCAAACCCTTTTTCTCCTTTTTAGGCTTTCCACGCCTTTTATCACTTTACTTTCATTCAATCCTTTCATTTCTTCTATATTGCTCATTCTTTTTGACTTTTGATTTTTCTTTCTTTTTCATTGACTTTCCTTTTCTTTGCTTTTGTAAATTTTACCACTTTGTTGCATTCCTCGTCTCTCCCTCTAAACTTATGTTTTTTCCACGTGATAAGGAAAGATTGGGTTCCAAGAGAGGGTCTTTTCAAAATGGGTAAAGGCTTGTATCATGGTTTTTTAAGGAAAAGTGCTATGGCTTAAAGAGGTTGACTAGGGATATTATCATTGGTAGGATATAGATGTTTTTAAGATATCATTTGGATCAAGGAGAGCCTATAATCACTTCTCAAGTCAAACTAAACTTAGGATTTTGCCTAGATAAATATTAAGGGCAAGTTCTAGACTAATGGCAGGGGACTTGGAATTGCAATTCAAATTCTCACCACACAAGCTATAGGATTGCTAAAGAGACAAAGTCGGGGGCCCACAATGACCTTAGCTAAGATTTGAGCAACACAATGGTCCCAAAAAACCACTAGATGATTATCGGACAACATAAGAGTCTCAAGGTCACAACTTTCACCATCCTATACACAACAATTTGTTTTTGACCATAGGATCAAAGACAAATGTGTTGGGCCCAAGTGACTTTGCTTGAGGCACCACTACTCACTAGCTATTATTTACACAAAAAGAAAAAGAAAACTCAAACTCTTAAGAAGGTTGTCATGCCATCCATCATCGGGATGAGCCACCTGGTTCACACAAATTCTACCTTTGGAAAGAACTGTGGCATTAAGAAAACCAAAGTCTTATTACATGCAAAAAACTAAAAATAAGAAGCTATAAAAATGAAATAAGAAGCTAGTGAAGAAGAAAGAAAATGCGAAAAGTAAAATGAATATGTACAAGAGGGGATTTAGTCGAATATACACACGGGAGAGTGAATGTATACATCATAAAGTAACTTTATATACATACCAAAGTTGCAAAAGTACGAAAAGTGAACTAAAATGGTAAAATTATGTACAGACCAAAAGTGAAAATCAAAGCATAAAAAGAAAGTAGTGTCATATATACAACTCAATGTCATAAAAATAGGGCTAACCCCCCCCCCCCCAATAAAATCTAGCATTTCTAACTAACCAAAATAAGCTCAATAAAAGATAGAGAGTAAAGAGAAAACTCCCTATTGGACCTACGTCTGTATCGGATCATGAGTCTGGGTCTGGGTCTGTGGGTCCTCGAACTGCTCGGGATCCTGTGATTGGATCCTTGTAACCTGTGTCTGCATTGGATCCTAGGCCTGTACTAGGTCTTGGGGCTGGCTAAAGAAACCTCCATGCGGCTTCTCCAACTCTATCACAACATCATCAGCACAAGGAATCATCCTCCTTCTCTTTGCTGGCCTCTCTGTCTCCTGCTCAGGCTCAGGCTAGGCTGATAGGGTCGGGTGTTGCAATAATAGCTCCAAAGGCAAGTTATCAGCTTTCAATTTCTCCACCTCTACCCTCAACTCTTTCGTCAACTGCTTGGATGCCCTAGTCTTTCTCAATTTATTTGTTTCTCTAGTGAGATCCTTCAATGCTTTTCTGTGAGAACCCACAACGTCCAATATTAATTGCTGGTTCTCCAAGAGCTTCTTCTGGTTGTCCAGAAGCTCCTTGAAAGTGTCCTCCACTGACTATGGGACCTGTGGCTGAGGTGGTAAGAAAGGGGATTCCACCGAGGTAGACAATACAGACAGCTTTGAAGTGGCTGCCTGCATCCAATTGTTGATACTGGCAAGGGTCTGGTTCATGCGGCGGGCAGTCAACGGGTAGGCTGAAGATGAGGGATATCTGGGGCAGCTGAGGGTCCTGGGGGAATATATGGGGTAGCTGAAATAGGCTGAGTAGGAGCTACTACTACTACTGGCTCTTCAGACTGGTCAGTAGAAATAGTGGATTTGCCTTTTGGATCTTTTCCTTTGGGGTTGTCACCACTTTGTAGGATGTACCAGGAAAAAGATGCCTTTGGCTTCACCTTCATATCAAACCTCCTCTTTTCCACCTCCAAGTCATCCAGGTACATAGTCAGGAAACTGGGGAAAGGGTACGACCTATGTCCTTCATTGACCACCCGTATGATCACCCTAGACATCACATTCCCGATGTTTATCGGGTACCCTACCATGATAGAAGCTACAAGAATTTCCCGGGAGATAGGAAGAGAGTTCTCATGAGTGGTGGGTTCTAGCCTACTGCATACAAATGTCTCCCACCTTTTTGCTTCGAAGTCCAGGGTTCTCCTCAAAATTTTCACTCCCGCTGTCAACCATACTGGGGTGGTACCTGGGATTGCCAAATACTCTGCTAACCAAGAACGAGCATCCTCCCCCAATGCTACCTTCTCCAAGTACAATGTCTCATCCTCCTCCATGAAGCCTAGGTATTCATTTATTGTCTTCACATCAAATTTCACTATCAGATTGCACACCTTAGTCACTTTCGTGCCCTTTTTTATGTGGACAACATTAGTGTAGAACTCCTTAACTAGGTGCTTATTGGCATCCTCAACATTTCTTATGAAGTAATCCCAGCCCACTCTCTCTCTGAACTGTCTCCTGACATTGGGGTTGTGAGGCAAGAGGTCTCTATCAATAAAAGTCCGCTCATGTATCAACTTCCTCTCGGGCCACCATTCTCTTAACTTGTGGTAGGCCATTTTACTCATAAATCTATCTTGCCATGCTTCTGTTTTTTTGGTTCTTTCCACCCCTCCTACTTGGGGTTCACTCCCTCCTTCTTTTCTACTGGATCTCACCGGGTGGTGTAGCTGTAAGTGAGGTAGAAGAGGTACTGTCACCATTCTCGGTTGAGCCCTCAGACGACTCAGAAGAAATTGGAATTGAAGCTTGAGCAGTGGGGGATCCCTGAGGAGTAGGCCCATCTCTCAATCTCATCCTCTCTAGAAAGTCAAGCATATATTCCGGCACTGACTCAGAATCAGATGCCTCCTAGGAGGGCAAATACTCACTTCCCTCTGAATGGGAAATGGCTCTATCAGCATCCCTTATTGACTTTCTGGTCTTTTTAATTGCCTGCCGAGCTTAGGGGTCAATCTTATCATTCCTCGTCCATAACCCCGGGAGAACTCAGCTTTTCCTTTTTGTTTGTCTCCACCGCCTCGCGATTTGACCATTTTCTGCAAGTGGAATTCATTCTATTATTGTTAGTATCCTAGTACCAGATGAAGCAGTGAAGAACATAATTGTTGACAGTTGAAAATATAACGCAAAACTGCAGACTGCGGACCACACAAAATGAAGTGCGGCCGTAAAGAGGCCATTATGGACCGCACAAAATGCACCACGATCTGCATTGAGGTAGGGGTCGGGCTACCCTCTCTCTAATTCTAGGCACCGTAGATTGCAATAATTATAGTGCGGCTGCGGTAAGACACCACGGACCGCACAAAATCCATCGCGGCCGCAATCATCAACTATTAACCTTTCTGAAGTTATACCATCACGGTCTACACAAAATGGCATTGTGGACCACAGAGAAGTCAAGAATAGTAGTCAACCTAGGGTTTCAAAAATTCATCTCGTTTTTAGCCTAAAGTCATATATTATTGATTCCCTAGGTGTTTAATCAGCTTTCTTCATCAACTAACCCTAACTTAAGGATTATCAAGCAAAACCTACACTACAATTTAAAGAAAAGGGAAGAAAAAGAAGTATAACTACAAAGTAAATGAAAAATAAACTACGGTTAAAGATCAAGAGAAGATTAAAATTATCAGTACTGAGATGCAACATAGATGATTTAGAAACAGAGTTTGAATTTTTATATAGTTAGGGTTTAGATGAATAGTACTTTTACTATTGAGTGAGCAAAGAGGGAAAAGGGTAAATGAAGTCCTGAGGTCCTATTTATAGAAAATGACCCCGGGACCCACTACACCTACCCGCCACGGTCGGCGGTACTCAAAATCATGAAGCATTTAGGAGGCAACCACTATGGATCGCACAAAATGCTCTGTGGCCGTAGTGGTCCACCGCAGACCGCATGAAGCATAGTATGGCCGCGGTAGCATACTTTAGAGAACCATCATTCTGTGCCAATCATCATTGCGGACCGCATTGATTTGTTGCCCCCACACTAAGGTCTTTGGGGCCGCACAAAATGCTATGCTGCTGCAATGCAAACTTCAGAGAGTGCACATTTTTTCACTTTGGTCCTGCACTGCATCAAAACAATTCCTACACACATCTCACAACCAGTTAGTCCAAAAACAAATCCTACACTAAAAAGAAAATCAAAGAGAAACAAGAAGAAAAACACATGGATTGCCTCCTAAGAAGCGCCTGATTTAATGTTGCAGCATGGTGCAGGTTACCATCAAATCACATGAGATGGATCATTGTCACCACATGGCTGTCATCAATCTTGCCAAGATAGTGCTTGACTCTGTGCCCATTAACCCTAAAGATCTCACCATTTTTGTTTTTCAAGTCAAGTGCACAAAATGGAGTCACAAACACCACTTCAAAAGGTCCACTCCATTTTGACTTAAGCTTTCCCGGAAACATATGTAACCGAGAATTGAACGAGAGAACCAAATCACCCACTTTGAATTCCTTGCTATAAGCATACTTGTTATGAAGGTACTTCATCTTGTCCTTGTACAAGGACGAACTAGAGTAAGCATGGAATCGGAATTCAACAAGTTCAATAAGCTTCTCCACACGAAGATTTGAAGCCACATCCCATTCAAAATCCAGCTTCCTCAAAGCCCACATGGCCTTGTGCTCTAACTCTACCAGAAGATGGAAAGCTTTCCCAAACACCAACCGGTACGGATACATACCAATCAGAGTCTTGTAAGCAGTCCTATAAGCCCATAGAGCATCATCCAATTTCTTTGACCAATCGGTCCTATTTGAATTGACCATTTTTGACAATATACTCTTGATTTACCTGTTTGAGACTTCAACTTGGCCACTCGCCTGAGGGTGATAAGGAGTAGAAACTTTTTTATTGAGACCATACCTTGCAAGCAAAGTGTCAAAAGCTCTATTACAAAAATGCGACCCTCCATCATTTATGATTGCACGAGGAGTGTCAAACCTAGTAAAAATGCTCTTTATGAAAAATACAACCACACTTCTGGCCTCATTGTTGGGTAAAGCCACAGCTTCAACCCTTTTTGAACCATAGTCAACTGCCACTAGAATGTATGTGTTCCCACATGAACTTACAAATGGGTTACCCCACACATAAAAAATATCAACTTCGAGAATGGTATTGAGAGGCATCTTATCTTTCTTCGAAATTCCACTCGCTCTTTGACATTCGCCACACCTCTTCACAAGTTCACTTGTATCTTTATACAACTAAGAACCTTTGAAGCTATCCTCGCCCCGCCATGATGGCCATCATAGGGAGAGGAGTGACAAGCCTCTAAGATACTCAACTGCTCCTCCTCTAGAACATATGTTTGGATCACTCCGTCGATGCAAATATTTAACAAATACAGCTCATTCCAATAGAAATTTATAATATCCTGTTTGAGCTTCTTCCTTTGGTTAGAAGAGAGCTCACACAGGATTATACCAGTTACAAGGAAATTAGCAACATCCACAAACCACGACATATCATTCATTGACACAGAAAGTAGTTGCTCATCGGTAAATGTATCATTGATTTCTAGGCCATCACATGGTCTCCCTTCCTCCTCCAAGAGGGACAAGTGGTCCGCCACTTGGTTTTCACTACCTTTCCGCTCCACAATTTCCAAATCAAACTCTTGAAGTAACAAGACCCATCGCTTCAACCTAGCTTTGGAATCTTTCTTCATCATCAAATACCTAAGAGCAGCATGATTGGTATGCACTATGACTTTGGCGCCCATGAGATAGGGCCAAAATTTTTCCATTGCGAACAGAATAGCCAATAGCTCTTTTTCAGTCACCGTGTAGTTCCTTTGGGCATCATTCATTGTCTTGATCGCGTAGTACACATGATGAAACATTTTTCTCATTCTTTGACCCAAAACTGCCCCAACCACAATATCATTCGCGTCGCATATGAGCTCGAAAGGCAAGCTCTAATTGGGTGCGGTAATAATAGGGGTGGTGGTCAACTTGTGCTTGAGAAGTTCAAATGCTTGCATACATCCCTCATCGAACACAAACTTGGCATCCATTTCTAGTAGCTTGCACAAAGGATTTACTACCTTCAAAAAATCCTTGATAAATCTCTGATAGAATCCCGTATGCCTAAGAAAACTTCTAACCCCCTTGACAGAAATGGGGGGAGGAACCCTTGAAATCACCTCTATTTTAGCTTTGTCCACCTCTATGCCATGTTTTGAAATATTATGACCAAGAACTATACTCTCCTCAACCATGAAGTGGTATTTTTCCCAATTGAGCACAAGATTGGTTTCCTCATACCGGGCCAATACCCTATCAAGATTCTTCAATCATTCATCAAATGAGTCTCCCACCACACTAAAGTCGTCCATGAACAACTCCAAAATATCTTCCACCATGTCGGTGAAAATGGCCATCACACACAGTTGGAATGTAGCCGGTGCATTGCACAACCCAAAAGGCATCCTAGAAAAGGCAAAGGTGCCATATGGACAAGTGAAAGTGGTTTTATCCTGATCTTCTAGAGCAATCAAGATTTGGTTGTACCCAGAATACCCATCCAAGAAATAGTAGAAGGCACGCCTAGCAAGTCGATCAAGCATCTGGTCAAGGAAAGGCAATGGAAAGTGATCCTGGCGGGTCACTTTGTTCAGCTTGCAGTAGTCCATGAACACCCTCCATCCGGTGACTGTCCAGGTAGGGATTAATTCATTTTGCACATTGGTTACCACGGTCATCCCACCCTTCTTCGGTACATATTGCACTGGCGAAGTCCAAGAGCTTTCAAATATGGGTACATAACCCCGACATCTAACCACTTGATTATCTCCTTTTTCACAACTTCTTGCACTGCCTCCTTCAACTTCCTTTGATGTTCCAAGGAGGGTTTTGCATCATCTTCAAGAATAATCTTGTGCATACAGAATGCGGGGCTTATTCCATGAATCAGCTAAAGTCCATCCAATTGCCTTTTTCTGCTTTTGGAGCACCGCCAATGTGGCATCTACCTGCATGTTAGTAAGACAAGAGGAAAGAATAATCGGCAAAGTTGAACTAGGGCCTAAGAATTCATACCCGAGGTGTGGAGGACAAGACTTTAACTCCAACACCGAGAGTTCCTCGATTGAGGGCTTTGTTGGTGGAGTCTTCCTATTCTCAAGATCTAAGGATAGCTTCCGAGGCTCATAAGAGTAAGAGCCCATTCCATGTAAAGCATTGACACACTCTACACGACCTCATCCTAATTGAAATCAAGATTCAACGATCCTCCACATTGATCATTGCACAAGTATCATCAATTATCACTGCCGTGACAAGATCCAAAAATGAGCACACTTCGGTACAGTTGGGCTGCTTCATTGACTTACACACATGAAAGACCATTTTTTCATCACCCACTCAGAAAGTGAGTTCCCCTACTTCCACATCAACCAATGCCTTCCCAGTAGCAAGGAAGGGTCTTCCCAAAATTATAGGCACCTCAAAATCAACCTCACAATCGAGAATCACAAAATTAGCTGGCAAGATGAATTTGTCCACCTGGACGAGAACATCATCTATTATACTCAAAGGCCTCTTCATCGATTTATCTACCATTTGCAAATCATGGAAGTCGGCCTCGGCTTTCCAATACCCAAAGTCTTGAAAACTGAGTAGGGCATCACATTGATACTCGCCCGCAAGTCGCATAGAGCTTTACCAAAGTCTACACTTCCAATAGTGCAAGGAATGGTGAAAGCACTGGGATCCTCCAACTTTGGAGACATTGAATGCACTATAGAACTAACTTGGTGATTCATCTTGGTAGTTTCATAGTCCATGGATCTTTTCTTCGTCACCAAATCTTTCATGAATTTAGCATAGCCAGGCATTTGCTCCAAAGCCTCTACCGAAGGCACAGTAATGGATAAGCTCTTCATCATGTCAATGAACTTTTTAAACTGGTTCTCATTTTTCTGCTTTGCGAGCCTTTGAGGATAGGGTGGAGGTGGCCTTGGCACAAGAGCCTTGGCTTTAGGAACAACCACTTCAGGCATGTCTATGATGTGTTCCCTAGATGGGATCACGTTATTCTGAGTTCCCACCTCGGTATCTTTGATATCAATCCTCACTTATTTATTCAAGTTCTCATCAATCATATTCTCCACCACCAAAGGCATCTCATCCTCTTGCAATTCAAATTCATCACTCAAAATTTCTTTTTGTTTGGAGGCATTCACATCACCGTCTCGCCAACTTCTTGTAATTACTGCCATTGCTTGCCCGGTATGGTTCCCACCCTTCTGGTTCCCTACCGTATCACTAGGTAGAGCTCCCTTAGGATGAGTATTCAAGGACTGTAATATTTGGCCTAGCTGAACCTCCAAATTTTTGATTGAAGTATTGTGGGATGTAATTGAGCATTTGAATCAACATTCTTTTTCATCATCTGTTCAAACATCATTTCAATTCTCCCCATGTCATTGTGGGATGAACTAGGCCCTTAGGATGAAAATGGGGATGGATTGCTCGGTTGCTGATACATTGGGGCCCTTTGAAAGTCTTGCCCCTGATTTCCCTGATTGTTATTGTTCCAATCACCCTGATTGTTGTTTCCACCCCAATTGTTGTTGTTACACCAGTTTCCTTGATTGTTCTGATTGTTGTTCTGGTTACCTCAATTAGGATTTTGATTGTTGTTGCCCCAATTATTGTTGCCTTGTTGTTGATTACCCCAATTATTTTTCCCTTGTTGTTGATTACCCCAATTTTCTTGGGATCTCCATTGTTGCTGTTGGTTGGAAGAATTTCCCCTTTGGCCTTGATAATTGTTCACGTACAACACTTCTTCGTTCTGCTCTTCATACCCATCATCTTGGAACCCACCCCTATCTTGGTTGTATTGATTCGAATTCCCTTGGCTCTGTTGCCCTCTTTGTCTTCTTTTGTTAACTAGCATGTTGACACCCTCCATAGCATTAACCTATCGTGGAGCTTGAACCTATTGTAATTGTGCCTTTGCTAGCTGGTTCATGGTTGTTATCAGTTCTGCTATTGCCTGCCCATGATCATGGATCTCCTTGTGCAAATAATGGTCATGGGGTCACCCTGTGGCATATTGGCTCTACTTTGCCAAGCAGAAGAAATGTCCCCCATCTGATCCAAAATTTCACAAGCTTAATCATATGGCATGTTCATGAAGTTGCCCCTAGCTAATTGGTTCACTATGTACTGGTTTGTTGCATTAATGCCTCGGTAGAAGGTCTGTTGTATCATTGCCTCACTCATATCATTGTTAGGGCCTTAACCATGGTCCGATATCGCTCCCAAATTTCATGTAGTGGTTCGTTGGGCTCTTGGTGAAAGCTAAGATTTCATCCCTCAAAGTTTCCATGTGCCCCGGTGAAAAGAAATTTGCAATAAATTTATCTGCCAACTCATCCCATGTATGGATGGAATGGTTGGGGAGTCTCTCCAACTAGTCTAGTGCCTTCCCTCAAAGAGAGAAAGGGAATAGTTTCAATCACAAAACATTCTCGGAAACATTGGTTTGCTTGATCCCCCAGCATGTATCAACAAAACCCTTGAGGTGCTTGTAAGAATTTTGATCGGGAGAACCTCCATTGTCCTTGAGGTACAAGAGGCACCTCATCCTCAACGACGTCATCAACCTCCTCCCCCGGGATCACATTTTCAAGAGGGTCATTGTTGTTGTTTGCCTTCATTTTTGTACCTGGATTGGCGTCACCAAAAAGATTAGTACCAAAGAAGGAAAGAAAAATAATACACAAAACTATTTAGACAGATATCCAAAATCGTTAGCTCCACGGTAACGGCGCCAAAAAGGTGATGGGTGCCAACCCTACACCACTATGGAGGGGCGAGAACGGTCGATGCAGTTTTTATCCGAATAGGTCGGGATCGAATCCACAGGGAGCTAGATTTGGGAATTGGTTTCCTATCTAAACTAGCAATGTGTAATGATCTTAATTACACTTCCAATCATAGTTGTTCTTTTGATTACATCTATTTGTTTATACTATAAGATGCTAAATTTAAGTAAGGATACTTGCTAAAGGGTTGTCAAATAGGTAACGAGGCACTAGGGAAGTGACTTCCCCCTAGGTGAATAATTGAAGGGTTCCTAAATCTATGGCAAAGATGTTATGTTTGGGATCGCGATGTAGCCATTGCACGACACTACTCACTCTATACCTCTTGGTAGCTTGAGTGACTTTGCTCGAATTGACTTTCTCAAGACCAATTGGGTGTCGAAATTAAGCAAGTAACGTAGACTCAAGTTGGGTATTACTATCTCTAGATTTAACCCTTTAATTGGAGCTATCAATTTCTTGACTACAACCCAATTTCTTGTTAGACTGATTTTCTAGACTTAAGCTCTCTTTCTCAAGAAGAGCCCAATTCAATTAGGCACAAATTAGTGTTTGCAACCATTAATCCAACATACAAAATACAAATCAGTCCAAATATCAACCACTCATAAATGTCTAAACATTAAAACATAAGACCCATCAAATACCCACACTAGGGTTAAGCCACAACCCTAGCTAATGGATCTAGCTGCTCATAATTATGGAAGAAAATAAGAAATTAGATGAAGAATAACTCATAATATTTAATTACAAACTAAGATAATAAAGATTCAGCATAATGTAGCTACAAATTACTCAAAATGGAACAAAAGAGTAGTTCATGTGCTAAGCCCAAAGTCAGATTACAAAAGATGACCTAAAAATGTGAAAAGAAAGTATGTATGCTAGGCTGAAGTTTCTGGACAAAAATGCCCCTGATCAGGTAATGCGGTCCGCACAAAATGCACCATGGACTGCACTGAGGCTTTTTGGCTTGACTTTGCATTCTCTGAATCTGGCCACCGCGGGCCGCACAAAATGCGCCATGGCCGCGGTGGCTTCAATGCGGTCCGCACAAAATGGCTTGCGGATCGCGCTGGCTTCAATTTGCCTTTTTTATAACTCTCTGAATCTCATCTTAGTGGACCACATAAAATGCTTTGCAGCCGCGGTGAGGCTACTGCGGTCCGCACCAAATAGTTTGCGGTCGCAGTGCTTGAGTTACCCAAAACTGCACCTCTTTGAATCTCATCATATCGGACTTCACAAAATGGATTGCGGCTGCAGTGGATCTGTTTCAACAGTGCATGGACTTGTCCTTGGTACTTGTGCATATTTCACTCCTTTTTGAGTTGATTTTGACTAATTTTCAGCATTTTGCCCAAACCCTGCAAACAAGTTCGACATGTAAATAATTTTTTAATCAAAACTCAAGTAAAAAGGAGTGTAAAATAAACTAGAATCCCTAGTTATCAGCTATGCTGAATGAACATATCCAACCTAATGTAGATCAAACATTCACATTAGACCCATCAACGGACCCCAAGCTAATTCCGATCATCCTATACTGGGCCAACAACTTTTCAAGGATCCATGGTGCCCCTACTCATGACACACACGAGAAACCGTCCCAATTCGAGAAAAACTCCCACGGTTCACGACCAAAGGAATAAAGCATCTTCCAGGCATAAACTCTCATATTAACTATAGTACCATAATCCCCATGCTTGGTTTCAATCCTTAACAATCAAGTGACTAACAGGTCATACTTATACAAATCCTCCCGTGGGATACACTCCCACAACCTTCCGCACAAGGTAGAAAAGTTTTCACTTCCATTCCACTAACTGCACTAATCCTGTAAAGCAAATCAAGAATCCACAAATCAGTACACAAAGACTTTTACACAAGACACCATTCTCAGGTGACACTAAAGGAAATGCCAACTTACTCAGAACATTTGAATTCTTCCATGCTCATTCGAGCTTGTGATGTTCTCAACACCACTGAGTCGCAACCTTGATCCTCAACTTCTAATTCCCATGTCGTTCACTGAACCTATCATGCCACTGCGCGGGAGGATAAGAATTCACTATAACCCTCGAACTACTAGTAGAATAAACACTTCATTGGTTAGAAACCCTTCGCTTAACTCGTTTCAGAAAAACAATGCAACACGCAACCGAATTCCCATAACCGCTGAAAATACAAACCTCAAGTTGTGGTCTAAACCACCATGACCCTTCCGGCATTCATCTACACATAACAAGCCATTATAATTAAATACCTCCAAATCGATCAGATTACGGCTGCTATCGAGCGCGCACATACAACCACAAACCACTTGTATAACTCCATGTCGAAGGAACTAATCATTGCCACAATCATGTTGATTCAAACCATCACTAACCGACCCCACTTCTTCCAGTTTACTCTTGCCTTGCCTTAGGTATAATAATAGCTCCATTCGCAACATGACGAACTCAATCCGCACTCATCCCGAGTGACCCGAATCATGAAACCGCATCATCTAAGTACCTATAAACCATCTCATATCATCCTCAAAGGCACAATAACATCTCTAATTGGTACACCCATTTTGCAAGACCTTCCGTGAATCTGAAACTATTTTCTTCCATTTCTCCAATACTGCACCGCAGACTCGATGATAACATAGAACACTCCAAGCCCCTTTTATAATCTACTTCACCAACTCGATCCTTAACCACACAATGGACCCAAAATCCTTAAGCACTACACTTAGTTTCTTGAACCCACTAGGATCGTTGTTGAGAGTCACCCACTCTAGCCTGGTCCCGAATATAACCAAACTCCAACACTCTATTAGCACATGAACACCCACTCAAAGAAGTAACTGGCTGAATTCTTTTCCTTGTACATCACCTCCACAAGAAGCATAAACTTCGAGTCTTCCCAAAACCTGCACATGAATCGATAAGGCAAAATATAGCACACATTCTTCAAGTTCTTTGCTCGAATTACCCCTGATGTTTCCTTTCTTTAGTCATAATTAATCTACCAATGCACTGATCATTAGAACCGCATAAATAGACAACCACGCGATCAAATTATAGACGGTGGGATCCCTCACTTAACTTTAAGCTACCATCACATAATGTGGAACCCACAAAGATTCCTCCTTTCCACTTACCATTATCTCTCTCCGTCAACCCGCCAAATTTCTCGAAGTCTTTTGTTAGGCTTTTCATGAACATTCTGACTCATCATTCACAATTGCATATTTGACCTCTTATCGGATAGCAAGTAGTATTCTTTGTAGAAAATTCATCAACATCACGGAACTGCTAACCTTCTCACAGGAGATAAACCATATGTGGAAATTCCATGCCAACATCTTCTAGCGACGTTGCACCAAATACAACAACTATAAAATTAGTAGGCCCTCCTAAGCCCGTGCCTATCCACCAGCTGTACAAGTCCGTTCATTCCCTATTGGCATCAACTAAAAGTGCGACAATACATCTCGAACTCGAAGTCATGTTGCATCCCAACGATAACCAAGTTTCCACACCCCTATTCATTTCAAGAAAACACCTTCTTGCTATATTCAATGTTCCTCATTACAGTAGCCACCATCCCAAATAGAATTTATGGACTTGGTCACTGTCCACCATGATTCCCAAATCGCTCTAAACTTCTCTCAAGGCATGTGGCTATCCTACTATAAAATCCATATGCCACCCTGCCACTCCTACTTCGGTTAAACCATCCTCTTTAAGATACTTCTCAACCTCTGCTTTTCATACTTGACCTGCTAGTAATTCAACCAGCGCGAGACACCTCCTGCCATGCCCTTCCTTATACTTTGCTGCCTGAATATTGCACCAAATCAAATCGATACCTGTAGCACCTGAATAAATTGAATCGTTATCAACTCTAAACCTCCTAGAAGATCATCTTCCTCAAGCCATCAACATTAGAAATACGAATTCGTTTATAAACTGTTACACATCGCTATCTTAGACAACTGCTCCTTAGGCACCATCTCACAACACCCTGCCTCGAAGGCCAAAAATAAAAGAAGACTATAACACCGGCGAACCTTAATGCATTCCAACAAGGACGACGAAACTACATCAAAAATAAGAATTGCACCCTACTCGAGAATATTGAGTCTTGCTACTCCATCAACCAAAGCTTGAGCATTCATAGACCGAATGTCTTTCCTTCGCTGGATTTAAATGCTAAAACCCCAAATCATGCACCGAGAATTCCTCCTTTCAAGTCATTCACTGCCTCTACTTACAACCAAGCACCCTACCATTACACCAATACTGTGCGATAATAATGTCTGAACATCATAGCAATCTGTTTGTAGCCTCGAAACCATGAAAAATACAAATACTGAGCTAAAATTATAAAGCATCCTTCCGCAAGAAGATAATGATAACTTGCTCGTATGCGTATGGAGAAACATCCTGCTCCACATCTGTAGTACCGTTACAAGTCCTCGATGCCCAATTGACACGAGCGCTAAACATCGTATAAGAATAAGCAGGAAGGAAATAAAGGAATAAGCCTCAAAGGAATCAAATCACACAATGAGGAATCAAGAAAGGAAGTGCTCCTTACAATCCTGTAGCATCTCGAAGATAAATACAAAAATATTTGTACCAATCTGAAAGACTCAAATAGACTTGCTCATGACTCGTGAGACTTAAGTGAACCTAACACTCTGATACCAAGCTGTCACGACCCAAAATCTACTATAGGTCGTGATGGCGCCTAACGCCACCGTCAGGCAAGCCAACATTGATTTATCAATTTATTTACTCATTTTACTACTTTCGGAATCATAATCTCCATTAATCTATTGGTATGAAATAGAATTTTTAGGGTAAAATGATAATAACTAAGCAATTACAATAATGAACAACCCGTAGAAACTCCAAAACCTGGTGTTACAAGTACATGAGTATTTTCTAAGGAGTACAACAATAATACAATATCTGTCGAGAATGTAAGTAAGACAGGATAAAATAAATAGTACAATGGGGACTCAGTGGATTGCAATGCATACCCTGAATTGTAGCTCATATGAAGTCTCCTCAACAGATGCGCCTATGCACCAAGATGATCACCAAATGACCTGTCAGATCCTGTATATTTAGTGTAGAAGTGAAGCATGAGTACATAAATCAATGCGTACCCAGTATGTATCTAGCCTAACACCGGAGAAGTAGTGTTGAGGGGTTGACATAGACACTTACTAGAGGTCCACATAAATAAATGATATTTCATGACAGATATCAAGTGCACAACAATTATAGAGTAAATATGCAATTTCATAATTTTTCCATGTATTTCTTTTAAAGCATGAATATTTAAATCTGTATTCTACATTAGTAGCTCATAATTGTCAAGTTCCAATAAAAAATAAATAGGGAATACCATGTAAAATTCCAGGCGTCATTGGAAAGATTAGCTTGTGAATATTCGGACTACTAGTGATATGACGCACAAATCTGTCAAGGTTGTTCGGCCTGATCCAGAATAATGTGTACAATGTCGAGGGTCGTACGACACGAACCAAAGATGCATCTATATACTGTCAAGGTGTTTGGCTTGCTCCACAATAAAATAAGGAAGTTACTGACTTATGAGACACGTGCTTACAATACAGTACATGAGCACAAAATAAATATAATCTTTACCGTTTCTCAACTAACTCGCCCATAACTCAAAGTGATAAGGCTCTGCCTAGTATACATATATTTATATCTAAATCAAATTCAATTATAACTTCAATTTAATTAAGCCAGCAGAACGAGTTCAGATAATTCAATTATTACATTATAATGTCCTAAGTCTACCCGGACATAAACATACTTTAGCTATGTACGTACTATCATCACCTCATGCGTACGTATCAATCATAACTAGTTGCACATAGTAATAAATATCACCTAGGGGTAGTTTACCCCTCACAAAGTTAGACAGGAGACTTACTATCACATCCCAAAATCAAGGAGCACGACCGACACTCAACCAAAATAATCGGACTGATCAAGCCTGTTAGATTTCATTCTACCCAAATTCATCTTTGAATAAAGAGGAGATATACTCCAATAATCATACTATGAAAATATTTCATTAACAACTTTCATTTTCTTTCCATTAGCAGCCTCAATGATAATTTCCAAAATATTACAATTTTATAGATATTATGAAAAGCATGTTTGCGAAATACTAATATTTCGGATTCAATTCTCAATATCAAACACCACCCACAACCTGTCTTCTTCTGAGTACAACTGAAGAGTAATATGGAAATACCGACAACAAGGCTCTGACTATATCTCAAAATACAAAGTACATGATAAACAAAAGATACAGGACTCCGAGATGAAGTTGGGCTCACCAAGTCAGCTAAAAAGAGTATACCGCTATCACTGATTGGTGCTGCCTGCTGTGGAACCAACTGTATCAATTAAAGATACAACACCCCCGGCAAAAGTTACGTTAGTGCCATCTAATAACACTAGTATGTATAGCTAAAAGTCCTCTTTCAAAATAGAATGACCATATAAGAAAGAAAAATCATAGAAGCAGCAAGTCACAAACAACAGTATCCAAATGACCAATTGAAACATAATGATTTTTAAAATACAAAAATAATATATATATATATATATATATATATATATATATATATATATATATATATATATTACATTTTAACATTTAAAGGCCTAGTTGTGTGATTTTTATTTTTAATTAGTATTTAACCGTGTGTGTTAATTGTTTTGTAACTTAATCTAGGTTTTTAGGTTTTAATTTAGGAAAATAATTTAAGAAGAAAATAAAAGAAAAGAGAAGAGAATGGGAAAATAAAGAGAAAACTGGACTGGGCAATCCAAAACTTGACCAAATCCAGGCCCAAAACACCCCTTTACCCGGTCCAATGTGATTAGCCTCAGAGATGGGCGAAACGACGTAGTATGATGATGAAACTACGTCGTTTCGTCGCCTGAGATCTCAGCCGACCATCCCTCTCAATCCAACGGTTGAGATCCCATCTACCCTACCCATTTAAACGACCCGATCAGTTTACCACATAACCCATCCCCTTATTAAATCAAACGACCTCGTTTTGCACTAAACGACCCCGTCTCTTTCCCCATCATTTAATCCAAGCCGTTCAGATCGTTTGATCCAACGGCTCGGATTATTTGAGCCATTTCAATATACCCAAAAACCCCAAAACCCTTTTGCCCCGCCTCATTCCCAAATGACCCCTCTCTCACTATCGTCTCTCTCAAGCTC